>JAPQWV010000918.1:0-170824 GCA_027422505.1 Craterostigma plantagineum
AAAAAAGAAAAAAGATAGGGTTATAGTAGATTTCCAGAATTATTTTCTCGAGTTCTTAGTAATAGTTATGAGTGTGTTTTATTGTAGTACGAGTTTCCATTATTTGATGTCGTATTTTGTTGCTTTAGGGTATTAACAGGGAAGCAATCTAGTGACTAACTTGCTTGACTTTATTTGCCACTTATTTCATTTAGTGACGTCGAAAAATCAAACTTGATTTAGTTTTTATCCGCTTTATGATCGAGGACGATCCTAGCTAGTTTGGGGGTTGTTGATAAGTTAGGATTTTACGAACATCTTAGACCCAAAAATTGCGTAATTCCATCGTTATTTGTCTAAATGTCTGAGAATATCCTATCGTATGTTACTTTTCATATTTTACAGGTAAAAGAGCAAAAGATCCGAATATCGGGAACGAACTTGGGCAAAAAAAATCATCCTAAACTATGAGCCCATGAAAGCCCAAAACAATTCGGCCCATAAGCTAACTTTCAGCCCATTGAGCAGCCCAAGCCCAACATACATATAGAAACAATATACAAATAGATACAACAGTGGATAGAGAGTGATGACAGCGATCGACTCTCTGAGGAAAATAACCACGAGCACACAATGCGCAGACAAAGGAAGAAAAAAGAGATTTATGGCTGTGATGTATCCAAGGACGATACTGAGAACAGACCTTGAAGAAATTAACGATACGCGTGATATTACGATAGGATATGTTTCTCATAGAAAATGATGGGTTGAAGTCGCTGCCATCATCAATAAAAGGAGCAGCTCATTGTGAGTTCACGAGGGCAGATCACCAACTCACAAAGCTCATGTCACGCTAACCCAAACTAAGCTGACACCTCTCATTCATTCGTAGCTCACACCTAAAACCATACAGCTCTCAAAGCCGACACCTCCCGAGCTCATATATCACAGCTGAGGCCGCACGTCCTTTCAAGCACGCGGCTCAGACGAAGCATATACGGGCGAGACTTGACGATCGAGCACCTTCCTTCTCAGTCGCCCACACCTATTCGACGAAAGTACCGTGAGGGGCGTTTTATTCTATCTTTCCTTTTACAGTGTTTTATTTATGTGTTTGGTTGAACATTCATTGTTGTCGTTAATTAATATGTATGTTTAAGTTTTTTGTGGTAAGGCCTTATTAGGCCGGATTATGAACCCGTATTAAAGTTATCGTGCTTTATTTAGCGTATGTGAAAGTTATGTGTTCTTCGCTGATTTTAATGCCTGCGTATGATTGATCGCAATATGCTTGTTTTGTTGATGGGTTTATGAGACCGAGAGGTGATTAGACCGGTTAGAAATAAAGTGTTGAACACCACGACGTAAAACTGACCAGAGATGAAATCGGTTTCGTTCGTGTGGTTTCCGAGACTCTAGGCGTCGAAAGCATCTGAACTCGGGGAAACTCATAAAGCCGAATGCGTGCGGAGTAACTACAGTCATATAGGGATATAGTTGATTGGTTCACTCTCGCATAGGGTTGCTATACACGCGAGAGCGGGTACAACGTATGTTAGGAATTTATACCTTAACTTAAATCGTACTAATTAGATAAAGTCGGTTGCATTAAGACGTAGAATAATCCGTGCCGAAATATGTGCTTTAATCACATTTGTCATTATTGATTTAAAATCGTTGTTTTTATTTGTGCTTTTATCTAGTTCGATTATTTTATTTTTATATCGAAAAAAAAAGAATCATAAACACACCGTATTTGATAATCGAGCTATCCTCGTGGATCGATACTCAGACTTACGTCCGTTTTATACTACTTGTACGACCTAGTATACTTGCTAGTATTCGAGTTGTCACTAAAACCCCAAGCCCCCTCCTCGACTTTCTCATGCACCTTGCTTCCTTCCGGAAGAAGAAGCAAGGACCCAGGATCGAACGACACGTGACTCAAGCATCATCAAGGACTGAAGTTGCTAAGCGTGTTCACCTCTCCAAACCTCACATCGATTCCCCGATCTCAACACAAGGTTGACCCACATAGGGGGAGTTTCGTGTTTCGTGTGCTTTCAACGAGAGAAATGGAACGCGGACTTTCTATATCCGACAGAATACTTCGTACATCTTACGGCATTTAGGAGAAGGACTTCAAAGGAAGATTCGATAAAAATAGCCGATGCCAAGAAGACCTGGTGAGCTTGAAGATTTTCTAAAGAGGAGATTTCAAGGACTCGGGGACTCTTTCCATTGCAAGACGAAGACAACCCGCGCAATGTTGAAAATTGAATACAAAGGGGGAGATTGTTGGAACTATTTTATTGTATTCAATTAATAGAGTTGTCTTAGTCTTGCTATGCAAACTATAGTCTTGGGCTAAAATTGTAATTAGTAATTGTATATGACTACTTGTGTAAATGTACCACGAGGTGGTATATATAAGTGAACTCCTAAGAAAATTAGGAGTGCGCTTAGTATGGTTTTCAGATCGAAACATTAGAATTGGAAAAATAGAGAGAAGATTTTAGCGCCTTTGTGTTCTTCATTGTTGGAACTATTTTATTGTATTCAATTAATAGTTGTCTTAGTCTTACTATGCAAATTAGTAGTCTTGGACTAAATTGTAATTAGTCATTGTGTAGGACTACTTGTGTAATGTACCACGAGGTGGTATATATAAGTGAACTCCTAAGAAATTAGAAGTGCGCTTCGTATGGTTTTCAGATCGAAAAATTAGAATTGGAAAATTAGAGAGAAGATTTTAGCGCCTTTGTGTTCTTCAACGTCGTTTCTCTCTCAAACCTCACCTAGGTAAATCTCAAGCGTAAGTGCTCGAAATTCTCAGATTTACTATCCGATTCTTTGTGATTCGATCTGTGTTGGATAAAAAAGGACCTAACAATTGGTATCGAGCATATTCGTTCTGTTTTGAATCGAAAATTGTTGGATTTGGATCGAAAATCGTTTTCAGTTTACTGTTCATCGAAGAACAGTTTTGGCGCGAAAATTTTTTTCGATCCAATAGGTTAATTGAGTTGAATTTGATGTTTCTGTGCTCGTTTAAGAGTTAATGATGATTGCAGTCAGATTTGTAGCTGTTTGAACTTCGTTTTTAGGATTAAATCGATTCTGTGATTTACTGTTTGCGAAGAACATGAAGAACACGTTCTGATTTTGATCAATCGACATACTTGTTTCATAACGTGTTTAATTGCTTGTTCGTGCGTAGTTAGTAAATGATTGCGAGCAATTACCTGAAATTTCACTGTCTAATTCGTTATTTTTGCTTGAATGTGTTAATCGTATTCTGCGATTTTCTCGATCGTTCTAATTTTTCTCGCTAGGTTTACGATCGGATTAATTTCTCGATAGAAAAACTTGGCGCGAGAATTTTTCTCGGTCAGAATACGAAGTCAGCGCTAGAAACGTCAACACTAGAAACAATTTTAGTTAAAAATATTTCTCGAGCATTATTCGGCGAATAGTTTTTTCGAGGAAGACCATTTTGACTTTGCACGCGTAAACACTTTCTCTCGAAAAACATTATGGTCAGACATTTAAAGTTTGACCAAGCTAAAATCATTTACACGCGAGAAACTATTCTAGTCAACAGATTTATTTTGACTTGTCGAGAAACTTACTAACGTACTGTTTCTTTACGATCGAAATAAATTCACGATCTGGAAATTTTCTCGACCGAAATTTCGCTGATTTCGCAGGAGAACAGTACACATTATATTCTATTTCGACGAAATTATTTTCGATCAAACTTTAAAGATTTAATAATCGAAAATAATTCTCGAACTATTTTTTCGAATAAAACGCTACTAACGAACATTGTAACTTGTGAAGCACATTACATCATCTTCAAACGTTCAAAACACTTAACGAAGATCCTTCAACAACTCAACTACAACACAAAATGGATGCATACTCTCTCGGAAATGACAATCGTCCGCCGATTTTGCAACGAGGCGAATATACCGTTTGGAGAAGCCGCTTCCTCAATTTTATCGCTTTAAAAGATCAAGCCGAGAATTTGCTGAAATCACTAGAAGAGGGACCCACACAGTTTTGGGTGAATGTCATCGATGATGAATCGGTAACCCCTCAAATTCCCGCATCTAGGCGACTGAAGGAGCCTAGGGAGTACTCAATCGAGGAGAGGGCTCAAGCTAAGGCTGATCTAGTAGCCATGAATACCCTCATGCAGGGCATCCCCAACGACATATATAGACAGATTGATAGCCTTTCATCGGCTAAAGGAATGTGGAATGAACTGCATAGGATGATACAGAGGACGGAAGTTGGCATAAAGGCCAAAATGGCGAACATTCTCACTGCTTATGACTCCTTCAAAACAAAGCCGGAGGAGAGTCTATATGAGATCTACCAAAGATACCTAACTCTTCTCAACGAGATGAGGAAGATAGAAATCACGAAGACCGACAAACATCAGATTTCTCTCTTCTCTGCCCGCGGAATGGAAGAAAATATCCACTCAAATTCGACAAAATAAGGATCTAAAGGAGTTGGATATCCATGCTGTGTTTGACAATCACGCACAACATGAGGATGATATAAGCGAGATTCAAAAGGAGCAGAGGGCAAACATATCGAAGACATTGTTGCCTTAGTCTCGGAGAAGAGGAGCTCAAAATCAAGAAAAGAAAAGATCGTTAGGCCTCCTTTTCCTTCAGAGTCGGAAGAAGAGTCGGACTCTGACGATGAGCCAAACATGAAAGCTCTAGGAAAGCAGTTGGCTCTAATAGGAAAAATGATGAGTAAGAAGTACTTCAAGAAGAATTCTTCAACCTCAGCCAACAGACTTCGGACTACAACTCTAAAACATAGAACGTGCACCAGAGAGCTCCGAAGTCAAGAACGCAAAAGAGGCTAACAAATGCTTCAACTGTGGCAAGCCAGGTCACTTTGCCAGAGAGTGCACTCTTCTGAAGAAGAGAGATGCCAACTACTACTCCATGAAGCTCCAATTGACTAAACATTAGGAAGCTGGAGTAGCTCTCATGGACGAAAAAGACCAATGGCTCGAGGACACATCGAGTTCTGAGAGAATTTAGCCCTCATGGCCCGTCTCGACAATGAATCGGACGCTGAAACTGCCAATCATACGGATGACGAAAACGAATCCACCTCTTCACAAGAGGTAGACCTACATTCCACATTATTGACCATGTTAGATTCATATCAAAACAATATGCTAACATGAAACGTGAGCAGAAAAGTATTAACGAACTGAGGATAAACTTTCTAGGTCTCAGGAAAGGATAAATAGTCTCGAATCAGAACTTAGGAGCTCTAGAGCGAAAAGATTAAGGAATTAGAAGAAAGGCTAGCAAATAACTACAATTGCTTGGTTAGGAATCTCAACGAGAAAGCCACCTTGAATTGAAGGATAACCAAAGCTACCACTAAGATCACCAACTTAGAAGCTCAATTAGAAATATCAAATGCTAAGGTTAGTGAGCTTAGTAAAGAACTAGACGCCTGTCAAGCCGCCAAACTGACAGTAGAAAATAATTATGCTCTCATAAGTGAGGAACGCAAGAAATTATATGCCAAAATTAAGAAATTAGATGATGTAGTTACGCGTAGGGGACAATCCGAAGAGGCGGAACAAGCCCAAGGATATAGAGTCCTATAATTCAATAGAAGGCATAGGTTTCACCTAACCCACGAGTTCTACGGAAAAAGGAAATATATGATATTAAGCACATGGGTTAGGAGTAACCTCTCTTAGAGAATTTACTGAATCGACGTACCAAAATAATTTTGATTCATCTATGAGAAAAGCCTCACATAGGCCTGAGATCCCTTTGACTATACTGCGCTAAACGAAAGAGACAGAAATATGAAACCTTCATTAACACTTGTCTCTGACCTATTTCAACTTCCTGACCCTCAAACAGCCCTCGAGGAAGTCAAAGATATTCATTATAAAAATTCTCTCTACAAACCTCCTATAATCAAACAGATAGAGGAATCTCAAGCAAAACTAGATAAAGAAAGGGAGAATTTCGAAACTGAAAAGAAAAAGTTCTTAAAAGAGATGGAAAATCTCAACGCTTCCTCATCCTCCAAAACTACCTCTCATGCTATTATGAAAAGCGTGAAAATCGAAAAATCACCTTCGAAAGATCAAAAGTGTATTAATAATTCTGTTAAGAGTTCTAAGACTAAAGTTATTTTACCTACGTCTACAGGAGCGTAGGCAAGCACTAGAATCGAAGGCGAGAGTGTCTAGTCTTAAGAAGGAACTAGTAGATTTGAGTATGCTTAAGAATGTTACTCCTTCTGTACTAATAAATAACACTCGTAGAAATAAAAGAGTCATTTCTTCGCTTCGAATATCTGCTTCTACATGTACTCTCCAGCCCATCACCTTTAGAAGCACCAACTACGAAATAGGCTCTACCTCACAAGTTAAAAATAGTCATTCTGAAACAAATGCCACTAGGAAGACTCGTAGGAAACAAGATCCAGTCATAAAGAAAGCTTATGACGTCGTACATGCTTGTACTCACCTAAAGTATCCTGTAAAGATTGAGTCCCCCAAGCACCTTAGGAGGTTATCAAAAGAAAAGATTTTTGCTCAGTCAAGCCTACCAAAGCATTTGTACGTGCTGAAATTAACCTTCCCTGCAAGGTTCAACCCAAATGGGTTCCTAAATCTCCGCCTAGGACGACAAAAGCCGAAAAGGCCAAGTCACCTAAAAAGGCAACACCCAAAACCACTTCTACGAAAGTGGCTTGGGTTATTAAAACTCCCTCCAGTAGTAATTTAGGAATCATATCTGAACCTAAAACTAAATCTGCTAATCTGAGACGACCCATGCACCTAAAGCTCTCTAACTTGTTTTTGTAGATCCATCATGTGTGGTACCTCGACTCTGGTTGCTCCACACACATGACTGGAAAACAAGAGCTGCTGAGCAACTACAAAGACCGGTCAAACGGCAAAGTCAGATTCGGAAACAATGACTCAGCTCCAATTCTTGGATATGGAGATATCACTTTGGAGAAACTAACAATAAAAGATGTCTCATATGTCGAATGCCTCCGCCATAACTTGTTCAGCATAGGCCAATTCTGGATTTCAAGTGATCTTTCACGCCGACCAGTGCAGAACTTTGGACAGTCACGACACAGAACTCCTCTATTTTCGGAAATCCAACCTTTACACGATCAACCTAACGTCCGTGCGGCCCTCGACAGCTGTTTGCCTCATCTCTCAGAATGTAATTCAGAGGCACAGCTTATGGCATCAACGCATGTCTCATCTCAACATCAAAGCTCTTCAACATCTCTCAACGAAAAAGTTTGTTCATGGTCTTCCATCTATAAGTTTACAAAAAGAGCATCAATGTTCAGCGTGCCAATTAGGAAAATAAAGTGAGCATCTCACCATATCAAACAGTGGACTCTACTTCACGTCCTCTCGAACTGCTACGTATGGACCTCTGTGGCCCGATGAAGAAATAGAGTATAAATGGACACAAGTATCTGCTGGTCATAGTCGATGACTACTCTCGCTACACATGGACAAGGTTCCTCCGAACAAAAGATGAGAAAGGGGACTTGATCGTCAATTTTGTGAACTCTACTCAAAATTTGCTCCAGCAGACTATTCAAGTCATTCGAACAGACAATGGCACTGAGTACAAGAACAAATGTCTCAGTGAATTTTATCAGAAACTTGGAATAAGTCAACAATTTTCAGCCGCCAAGACTCCTCAACAGAATGGGGTAGTCGAACGAAAGACAGAACTCTAGTGGAAGCCGTGCGTCCGATGCTTATCCACTCTGGTCTTCCACATTTTCTCTGGGCGGAAGCAGTAAATACCGTCTGTTTTCACTCAAAAAAGGACGGTGGTTCACAAGCGCTTTGACAAGACTCCTTACGAAATTATCAACAAACGAGTACCCAACATCACATTCTTTAAATCTTCGGGTGCAAGCTTTGTGGCGAACGACCGAGAGCAACGTGCTAAGTTCGACCCTAAAGCATTCGAAGCCACTTTCGTCGGGTATTCTTCAACCTCGAAAGCGTACCGAGTATACATCAAGTCCAACCACACAATCAAAGAAAGCTACAATATCACTTTCCACGACGTGGTGGATATGGCTTCCGGTCACTTCAGTCCAGGACCCGTGCTTAACCCTATGGCTCCTGTACACCTCAGTTCAGGACCCGTACCTAACCAGATAGCTTCTGAATATAACAGTTCAGAACCTATCTTCACTGGTGTGTTGGCACAAAATCAACAGAAGATGGCAACAACTCCGAATTCAACGTCAGAAGAAGCAATGGGACTTGCATTAGACGATTTGGACTCTCTCTTCGAGCCAGTATATCGGTCACACACTGCTACACCTATAATGCATTCTCCACCCGACGAGACCGACGTACCAAGTGCTTCTCACGTCCCTACCTCACCCGATTCAGAATTGACACAGAATAACGAAGAACCTACAGTGGTTATTGAGGAAGAATCATCAGAAACGATCGTTCCATGTGCAGAATTGGAAATTCCTCAAGCATTGATCAATCAGAGACTACAGGAAATCTAGACCCACATATGGCTGATGCATCGACTCCAGCCTTGCCTTATGAGCGCAAGTGGACTAGAGGTCACCCGGTTGATCAGATAATTGGCGATCCTTCGGATGGAGTGAGGACACGTCGTCAACATAGTCTCTTCAGCTGCTTCTTAAGTAAAAATGAGCATACCAAGGTAGCAAACGCAGTTCAAGACCCGGATTGGGTAATAGCGATGCATGATGAAATTCATCAATTCGAACGTCTTCAAGTGTGGACCTTAGTACCCCGTCCGCATGGGAAAACAATTGACGGAACCAAATGGGTATTCAGAAACAAGAAGAATGAAGATGGTGAAGTGATCCAGAACAAAGCAAGGCTAGTTGAGGATACAATCAACAGGAAGGCATCGACTACGACGAGACATATGCTCATGTTGCTCAAATCGAAGCTATCCGTCTTCTCCTGGCTTATGCGGCTCACAAAGACTTCAAATCTATCAGATGGATGTTAAGACCGCCTTCTCAACGGCGTGTTAAAAGAAGAAGTCTACGTCGCTCAGCAGGAAGGCTTCGTTGATCAAGAACATCCCGATCACGTCTATTGATTGGACAAAGCTCTCTATGGACTAAAACAACCCCACGTGCTTGGTACGATGTCCTGAGTGAATTTCTCGTGAAGTATGGATTCATACGAGGAACGATAGACACAACCCTCTTCATCAAATGGCAAGACAAAGATCCGATGATCGTTCAAATATACGTCGACGACATCATCTTCGGATCAACTAATCCACGGCTTTGCACGAAGTTTGGAGATCTAATGAACAGCAAGTTCGAGATGAGTCACATGGGAGAGATGCAGTTCTTCTTAGGAGTACAAGTCAGTCCCATATGCTCGCGGTTAAAAGGATTCTGCGTTACCTTAAGGGCACTTCTACCCTTGGACTATGGTATCCAAAGGGTACGAATTTCAAACTTATAGGCTATACTGACGCTGATTATGCAGGTTTCCGAATGGACAGGAAAAGTACGTTTGGTGGCGCTCAATTTCTAGGCGAAAAGCGGGTCTGCTGGTCATTCAAAAAGCAGAACTGTGTCCACTTCGACGGCCGAAGCGGAATACGTGGCTGCCGCCAGTTGTTGCAACCAGATGCTGTGGATGCGGACTCAGCTTCACGACTATGGGTACAATTTAAATAATGTACCCATATATAGTGATAGTCAAAGTGCCATCGTTATTACTTGCAATCATGTTCATCACTCATGCACAAAACACATAGACATAAGATATCACTTTATCAAAGATCATGTAGAAAAAGGCACCATAGATATGTATTTCGTGAACACGGAGTACCAACTAGCTGACATTTTCACCAAGACATTGGATGAAAAACGATTCATTCCCTTGTCGGAAAATTAGGCATGTTGAATCTTCTGTAATATGTGCTTTACCTGATCTTCTGTGCTACTAAATGTTCTATACTATGTGTTTTCTTTGCTTATATGATTTATCTTGCGTGAAATAAATAAATTTTAAAATATATATATATATATATATATATACTATACATATACCTATCATATAGGGGGATGACGAAATCCTTTAGGATGCTTTGATCTAAAGTCACTTAGAATTTTACCCCGACATGCGATCGATTTAGTTGCTTAATTTTATCAGTCTAAGTCGCATTCTTGTGTCTAAAGGTCATTAGGTTGCTCCACTAGACACAAAGCCACTTTACATATGTGAGGATTCAAGCCTTGTTATTTTTCTTTCTTTGGATCTATTTATCGAATGAGTCACACATCAATTACTTTTCTTAACTAGTGATACTTGGCTTCATACTCGCCTTGCCTAAGATCGTCAGGAAAATGATAAGGGCCCTTAGGTTATTCCATACTCGGCCTTATAAAGTTTTCTTTCCCTCACATTAGCCGTTAGTCATCCACTTTGAGCCTTCTACGGTGTCCTTTTCTTCCTCTGAATCTCATTCCCAACCTTCAACTGTATTCTATACTCTTCGGATGGTTGTTCAAACGAGAAAATGAGAGGGAGAAAGTAAAAAAAGAGAAGAAAAACGGATGATGACAAAAGAAGGTATTGCTCAATGCGCAAATATCAGACCAAAGGAACCTGCCTTCCGACTATCTCTTAGAAGGTGGCATGGATCCTGCTGTGAACTTCTCCAACGATAATCTCGTACGCTCGTCGGAACGACTGGAAAGAGGAGCACCACGAAGTGAACTTCTCCAACGATAATCCGGTCTTATATCGGGAAACGAGAAGAGGAGTGCAGCCTTGGGTACGAATTCCATAACCGTGAACTTTCCAAAAGATAATCTCTGAAACCTCTCTAGGGATTAAGAGAAGAAGAGCACGGTATCGGCCCGAGAACCAACAAGAAGAACTTCGCCTACGATAATCTCCTATAGCCTCGTGGAGAAGCGGGGCTTCAGCTTGAGCATAGCATAAAAAGGGATAGTTCTTAAAAGAAAAAGAGGGAGAAAAGATTGAAAAGAAGAAGACGCAAAAGGAGACGGACATAGAAATGGAAGATGACGAAGAGATAAGGTCACTTTCCTCTAAATTCCTTCCCTTCTAAGTACTAGCCAAACTAAAATCGTTACAACCTTTTGATTCCAATCGACGGTCTCTCGCTTAGGTGAAATGATTAAAAATGCCTCGATCACAGGTAAATTGACTTAAAATTGCTTGTGTTGACTTGAGTGATATAAATATAAAAATCCCAAGTTAAAAATAATTGAGTGCTAGAGCGAACCTAGTAAGTGTTGTCGAAATAGACCAGTCTATGAACTCAGGACTTTAGTTTGACGACATGACTTGACGGCATTTTCTTCTTTCAAATGTCTCTTAAAATTTAGGTGTGACGATTGATCGAAGCAAAACAATCTGACCCCATACTATAATAATAGTAATATGCATTTATATACATATATATATAAGAAAATTTATATTTTTTAAATTAATGAAAAAAAATAAGAAATAAATAAAAAAAAATCGTCGTGAAATGAAAAAGTACGCACATTCTGACATGAAATATTATGTTTCATATGCGTTGAAATGAATAAATGCGAGTTTATTTTGTCATCGCACATTCTAAATGTAATTAGATTGCATTGGTACTGAATTGTTTAAAAGCGATAAATTTTTCATTGCTCTTACTCTCACGCAATATCTTCAGTACATGTATTTGGGACCATGTATATGTGCTTACTAGGTAAATTTGTGTGTTATATGCACGTGACTTGAATTGATTTCATATGCTTGCATGTTTAGTCAATTCTTGCGCATTATTTGAGGGGGAGCAAATATAAAAATCGTGCATTAGCTCCAAATATTCTTCACGTTTTTCTCTAAGCGTTTTAGATTCCTTCAAACAAAATTAAGGAGTGAGACGTCGACACTACAAAGAAAGGAGCTAGTCACAGACCAAATATTTCAAAGAAATAAATGCCTAAAGTAATTGTTGACTAACTCCATTATTTCTAACGTTTTTCTCCAAGTGGTACAGATTTTTTAATATATGCCAGGGAAGCTAGACGTTACTACACAGAAAATACAGGGAGTTAATTGCATTTATTTTAATTCTGAGTGGGAGCTTTACAATGTGATTTTATTTGAAATAGGGGTCAATCTGAAAATTTCAGAAATATTTACTATCGAGAAACTGGATATAAGAATTAATTCGCGATAAGTTTCTCGATCGTAAACAGTGTTGGGAACGATTTTGATTAGCCGCGATAATTTGCGATTGAAAAATTGAATTGAAGAGCAATTTTTGAATCAAAAATTTCTCGAGCGCAAATAGTAATGGGCCTGATCCATTTAATCGCAAAATGTCAAATCGCAAGCCCAATATTGACTTACAGCGAGTTAATTAAAGTTCACTTTTTGGTCAGTCGAAAAACTTTTTCTCAGTCAACCCTAAATCGCAAAAATTTCTCTCTCGAAAAACTTTCACAGACATTTCAAATTTCTAACCTTTCGATTTCAACACCAAATTGTCTGTTTAAGGTAGAAATGAGATTCTTTTGACATTTACGTGTGATTTAACTTCATTAGCATCTGCATTTTGTAGTTGTTCGCATGATTAAGATTAGATTCTTGACTTTCCTTCAAAACTGAGAAAACCGTATGCTATTTTATAGTGATCTAGGCATGATTATGATTTTATTATCTGAGATTAATGCCTGCACTTAAGATAGTTTCGATATTCTTTATGAATCTGGTAGTATAAATCTTCGGAAAATCTGCATATTCGACTCTAATTTGAGTTTCGATTAAACTGGGCATTTGAATGTTTGAAGCCATCGAAGAACTTTGTCGATCGCAAACAGTCTCATTGAATTCCCATTCAATTGAGATACTGTTTGTATCGAATTAGTTTTCGATCGATAAAATTCTGACTTAGTCGCTAAGACAGAAGATTTTGACCGACAAATTAATTACCATCGAGAAATCTAATTAGGATTTTTCTGTGAGCAAAAAATTTAAGCACTGAATAGACAATTTAGATGCAAATTAGATCGAGCGTAAAACTTACTATCGCAAAATGGAATTTTCGATTTAATTTTATTTCGGTCGCAAAAATTTAGCAGCGAAAAATTAATTTGTCAACGCTTAATTTTCGATCTCGCCGCTTAGGATTTAATTGATCGAAAAATTTCTCGACGATCGACTTAGTTTTTCGTTGACTAATTTCTCGATAGAAAAATATCGCAGCTAAAATTTTACTTAGGATCGAAATGACGTACCGCTCGACAAAATTCAAATCGAAAAATTTTATTCAATCGAGGAAAAATATCTCGGCATGAACAGCGACATTTCGATCACATACTTAGAAATTTCGAACTCTTTTCACGCGATTATATGTTCAATTCGAAATTACAATCATGCCATTACATTTTTTTCAAAATCAAGTATCCTATATGCATGCTACACGATTTCAATTCAAAATTCATCAAAAATGTCATGATGTGATACAATATTATAGTTTGATGAAATTAAATGAATTTTCAACTAAAATTAAATTTATGAACTAAAGAACTTTTATATCTCTTATTTTCAGATGGATCGCTACCCTCGTTATAATCACATATACGATCACAACTTGTATCTGAAGGTCCAGGATACGAATTTCCAGCTCGATCTGAGCACCTTTCAGTGGCCAGACGAGATCATTGTCTCTATCCTGCAAGGCCACCCCATCTGGCATGCATTGACGGCCACCGCATCGGTGCCAATGGTCTTTCTCCAGCAATTCTGGGGATGTATACAACGAGCAGTGGATAATGGAGCATTCTCCTTCTCAACCATAATTGGGACACGGCACATACATATGGACAAGAACCAGTTCGGGATGATTCTGGACTTGCCATACAGCGCAAACTACGACCCGCTCCCATCAGACGCAGAAATGGTGCACGATTTCATGCAGATGGAATATCAACCGCAGCTCACCGAGCTAGCTCAGGTCCAGAGCAGCGGTGTGGAAGACACTGTTCAGGATTGTGAACTAGTGTCTATCGCCCAAGCATGCTGGCTTCGATAAGGGCAATGGCAACATACTGCAGATCTTTCACAGACTCGCATTCTCCAGAAATTACGATTTCACGCAGCTGATCTGGAATGATCTTGCAGACCAGATTCGGCAAAAGGAGAATCGAAGATCGAAGAATGTGCCCTATGCTCGGTGGTTCAATGTAATCATCAAGGAATTCATGGAGATGCACGAGTCCATCCATCGTCTACCTCCTGGAGGAAAGTATCAACCACCCAGGCTTAAATTCTTTCACAATCCACGGCTCACAGACTTGGACCAACCGTCGATGCTGATTCCTTTTGAGCTTCTACGTCTCGCTGACCCTAGAGGAGACGTATACGGTATGTACTGTCGGGAGAATCACCTCACCGAGGAGATGATTCGAGAGCCCCCGACAGATTTTGGAGTTAGCCCTCTCCAACCGCAACAACAGCCTAGTCCTGAGGACATGATGATTTATGAAGTCGCTCAGGAACTAGAGCTAGAGCCTCCAACTCACGAGGAGCTAATGCTGGACTTAGATGCCACGCTGATCGATGATGTGGCTGCCGAGTTGGAACAAGAGGCTCCAACTGAAATGCTCCAAGTGGAAGTGCCTGTATATGTTGGCGTGCTTGAAGAGCCTATTGAGGAGGCTCCTCTACAAGAAGCACAGCCCGAGCCTGAAATGGGGCACAGCTCACTTCCACTGGTGACGGACCAGGCTCGTGAGGACGTGGAGCACAAACCTTCTCCTCACACGGCCACCTCATCTGATACAGAGTCCGATGAGGAGCTCAGACTCATAAGACGGACTCCCAGACGATTGAGTATACAGATGGAGTCCCTCTTCCCCGCCGTCACCACCGCACCAGATACTGCGCCGATCACTTCTTCAAGTATTGCCGGCACTTCTTCGCTCAATCTTGAGCCGCAACCAATTCTACCAGTGTCTGGTTCGCAGGCCCAACCCAAGCTTGCCGTAACACCCATAGAGGAGAATCTTCAGGATTCGACTCGAGGATCGGGTGGAAGTCTCATACAGTCACAACCTCAAGTGACTGTGAGTCAACCTGAGGAGCCGGTGTCTGCTCAAGGGTTGTTAACAGGCGACATTAGTCGTCCTGGTCCTCCGACGGAGGCTTCCACACCGTTTGTGACGAACGAGCAATTCCAAGCCGCTGTCTCCGCTGTTGTTCAATCGCTTGAAGACAAAATAACGGAGAGAGTTCTTACTGCCAAAGAGACATCCCGCAGAAACACGGGGAAAGCACCTGTCTCCGAAGGCACCTCGTCACAGCCCAACTTCACACCTTCACAACCCACACCCACCGACCATTTAGCCACTTCATCCATCCTCATCAACCCATACACCATACCCATAACGAGCTCCACGACATTCTACTCGCCCGCCTGATCGGCCTCTCCATCCGGTCGCCTCAAGAGGAGTCTCTTATAGGCGATTGGTGGATCATCCTGAGCCACCTACTGAAACTTGCCGAGGCCAAAGCTCCCACTCAAGACGCAGACATGACGATCCTGACAATCAGGGCCCTCATGAGGGTGAGAAGAGGCCACGGACATCTACGAGTGGTCAAGAACAAGGCCAAGGCTCGGGCTCTGCGCAGACAGGAATTGGAGCCGGAGAAACCTCACAACCCACTACACAAACCACCACCACCACGCACCGCACACAACCTCTAAGCCCATTCTACCAACCCACCATCAGAACGCCTCCGTCGACCCCATCCACCCCACTGACCTTTACAAGCACCTTGCTTCCGGAAGAAGAAGCAAGTGCCGCGATGCTCATAGCCCTAGAAGCTACTCAAGCTACTCCCTCGGTCGCTCCAGACCAACCGGGCCCCTCAGGACATGGCGTCAATCCACACAAGGTTCTAGACAAATACATCTTCGAAGGACGGTGGATGACCCATTCCATGCCCGAGGAGCATCAAAGACAACAGCATCAGGACATTCGGAATTTCCTACTACAAGCCTCCATAGACCTCGTGATCATAGAAGACAACAAGCTTCAGGAAGGTGAAGACTACCAAAAAGAAATTCCAAGGCTACCAGAGTTGATCGCGCAACGAGCGGCTTCCCCCACAAGACTAATGCCAGGGACGTTCAGATCGACACGCCGTGGGAGAACATTCGAATAGAAATCCCTTTCCTTGAAGAAGTTCGTGAAAACATTTGGAGGTCACCGGAGAGAGTTAAGAAGTCGAACGAGTTCAAGCTGAGAGGGATCTCTCACTGGGATCAGCAGAAGATGATGACCTACCTCTGAATGCTGACCAAACTTAGACCTGATGTAAGGCTGGGATGACTAAAGAACAAGTCAAGAGGCACTATAAGATCTCTCCCCAATATACCAACTACTTAGCGTATACTGTGCAAAAGGAGGACTTCCAACACCTCACTACACCATCGAGCGAGTAGATAGAACTCGAGAAGATCTAAGCGAGAGCGACCTACCGTACATCCCTGCTGATGAGGTATACCATCTCTATCAGCTGTACGTGGAGAAGTACAAAGGTCATCAAGGCTTCATCAAGAAAGAAGGATTCGAGGGACTTTACCGGTTCATGATGCGCCAAGTCAAGTACTTCGCCGCACACGACCTTCAGATGGCTCTGGAGAGCAACATGAAGAAGGTTAACATGACAGGTCCGCTCAACAAAGGACCTGAGATCGAAGGGCTTCCCAACAATCACGTGCACATCAGTCCTAGGCATCACCTACCACAATCCAATAGCCAAGAAGAATAGGTTGATGCTGAAGACTGAGATTCATAAGTTTTGCGATGGGACGCTCAAGGTCGTCAGGAAAAACATCGAGCAGAGGAAGAAATCAACAAAGATATAATGATGGGATCCACATGTTCGGGAGAGAACAGCCGCTCCTAATGGAACTACTAGAAGATATCGAGGAGCGACTGGAGCTGAGGAACACACTCAGGAACTTTGACTACGCGCTGGGCTTGCGCAGGTCATTCTTCGCCCGACGAGGACAAACAACGGGGAGACTAGGGATGTCAACGGGGCGGGGCAGGGCCGGGGATTAGGTCCCCATCCCCGCCCCCGTGTCGATGGGGAATCCCCATCCTCGTCCCCGCGAACTTAACGGGGAAAAATTCGTCCCCATCCCCGTCCCCGTCGGGTCCCCGCCCCGCGGGGATTCCCCGTCCCCATGATTTTTTTTTAAAAAAATTGTATTTTTATTATAATATAAATTGGAAATATTATTTATATTATTTTTTAAATAATATTATATTATAATTATAAAAAAAACGAGTAAAAAAAATATTATTTTAAACTATAATTATATAAAGTATGTACAAAAAACATTATTTAGATATTAATTTAAGATATAAAATATTTTATTTAAATATTATTAATGGCGGGGACGGGGCGGGGATCCCCGCGTGGGGGGGGGGGGGGGACTATGATCCCCGTCCCCGCCTACGGGGACAAAAAATTCCCCATCCCCGCCCCGCTGGGATTAAAATTCGGGGATTCCCCGCCCCGTTCGGGGCGGATCCCCGCGGGGACGGGAATCCCCGCCCCATTGACAAGCCTAGTGGAGACGCAATCAAGCACAAAGGGGAGATTGTAGAGTATACATTTTAATTGTGCTTGATTTCATTAGTTGTCCTTGTAATTAGGGGATTTATTTGTATTAGTCCATATATTAGGACTAGTTAGATATTTATACCAAGTTTGTTTGGTATAAATACTAGTACAAACATTGAGCTTAATAGAGAAAGTTTTGGAAATTGATCCGAAAGGCTTGCAATTTAATTTCTAGAGAGAGAAACAATAATAACTTTCTCACTCTACTCGAATTCTCTCTCTTGTTCTTTATTGAGTTTTTTGATTGAATCTTAATGTCAATCATTATCATCGAATTACTTAGAATTCATGCCTAGGATCATAGAGTTGTTAATCGTAGGACCTAACACCAGTTTTACTTCCACGATCAGAGAATCGTTGTAGCCCTTCAGGCTCATTTTCTCGAAGAAGAGTTCGTCCGAGAAGGTGGAGTGGGTCGCGAAGTAACTCTTGGAAGTCGTCAGAAGCGCTTTCACAGACTCCAGTGTCGGATGACACCCTAGAGCAGTTCGAGACGCAGCCTGAGTTGCACAGGTCGGGTAGAGTATCTTACTAGCCTGAGAGATACGGGACGGTCCACATCGAGCACGAGGCTGCTGCGATGAAAGGGAATGTCGGAGACGATCCCACTACCTATGACCAGGCAATCAATGATAAAGATTCGGAGAAATGACTTATAGCTATGCAAGCCGAAATGGAACCTATGTGCGAAAACCAAGTCTGGACTCTAGTAGACATCCAGATGGTTTTAGACCCATTGGGTGTAAATGTATCTACCAGAGAAAGATTGGATCTGACGGATTGGTAGACACATACAAAGCTATGCTTGTGCTTGACTATGAGGAGACCTTTTCGCCTGTCGCTATGATGAAGTCCATTTGAACATTGCTTGCATTAGCTGCGCACTATGACTATGAGATCTGACAGATGGATGTGAAAACTGCGTTCCAAATTGGATACCTCAAGGAGGAATATATATGGAGCAGCCCAAGGGTTTCACATTGCAAGGAGATGTTCACAAGGTTTGCAAACTGAACAAGTCCATTTATGGACTGAAACAAACCTCTAGAAGTTGGAATCTTCGGTTCGATGAAGTGGTCAAGGGCCACGGATTCTTATAGAACGAAGACGAACTTGAGTCTATAATAAAAGCAGTGCGAGCAAAATATCTTTCCTCGTATTGTACGTGGACGACATCCTTTTGATAGGAAATGATATTGGAATGCTCTCGATAGTGAAAGCGTGGCTTTCGACCGAATTCTCCATGAAAGACTTGAGAGAAGCCACCTACATCTTGGGCATTCGCCTTTATAGAGATCGAGCGAATCGTATGTTAGGACTCTCCCAGGCCCTTTACTTAGAGAAGGTCCTATACTGATATAATATGGACAACTCTAAGAAAGGGTTCTTGCCTATGCGACATGGGATTCACCTTTCCAAGGCTATGAGCTCTCAAAGTGAGTTGGAGCGGAAAGAGATGAGAATCCCCTATGCATCTGCAGTCGGTTTCATGCTGACCCTGGTAAGGAAGCAGTCAAGACTATCCTCAAGTACCTAAGACCGACTAAGGATATGATGCTGGTCTATGGTAATGGAGAATTGGAAGTGAAGGGTATACGGATTCGGATTACCAGTCTGACATGGACGACCGAAAATCCACTTCAGGATTCGTCTTTATGCTTAACGGTGGAGCAGTGTCATGGAAAAGTTCCAAACAGAGCACTACTGCAGATTGTGGTGTGACAATATTAGCGCTATTGCTCAGGCAAAAGAACCGAGTTCTCACAGCAAGTCCAAACATATAGAAAGAAAGTATCACGTGTTACGTCGATTCGTTGAGAATGGCTACATAGCCGTGCAGAAGATTGCGACCGTGGAAAACGTAGCAGACCATTCACCAAGCCTCTATCACAGGCAGTGCTGGCTAGCATCTCGAAATGATGGGCATTAGATACTGCATCGCATGGCATTAAGTGCAAGTGGGAGATTGTATTGCCCTCAAATGCTATACGAGAATTAGACTGTATAGGCATTAGCTTATTTATCATTCGACTTTTGTGTAATAAAATATTTTCGTGTGTTTATGGAAATACGTTGTTCGTTTGTTGATATATGAGTTCTTTAATTAGCATCCGGTAAAACAATAAATGAACAAATGCAAATGTGTCGAGTTGAGTCACTGTTCTCGGTGGCACGAGAAAGGAAGGCACCAGTGGACTCTTAACCTCGAACATTAAAAGTCCGTAAGCCTGAGGCTCCAGTTGGGTGCTGGATAACCGATTATGGCTTATTAGTCGATGACCTATCGTGTGCCGATATCCCCTTTGGAAGCGGAGGTCATGACTTGTGATACGAATTGAATCAAGGGATTGAATCGTTTCATGGACACTGACTCAAGGGTCGTACGGTCGCACATGGCTTAATATTCAGGATTGTCAATGACCGACGACAACACTATAGTAGTCTACATGAACCTTAGACCGAAAGCGGCTTTAAGGGAGTTGAATTCGAAGTCTCGACTGTCACTCTCTCCCCTCGACCCGATTTGCTGTTGCATGGGTCAGCGGGCCAGATGCGGTGTTGATGACGATTTGTGATTGCCGGGCTTAGACCACCGAGTATGGATTCACAATCTTGCAAGTAATCGAGATAAGTGTCATATGAGGACGGCGACGGGAAATTACGAAATCCTTGGCCAAGTTATTGAACTAACTCATGTGAGCTGGAGGGTAGTTTGGTAATTTGTCTCGTCTACATTTTATCATGGAATCGAGTTTAGTGAGTTTGATAAGGACCATGACTCTCACTCGATTGAGACACAGATGAAGGGTTTATACATAGTACTATAATCTATAGTAAGGTCTGGAATAAAGACTGGGTCAAAATTCGCACTCGAATCGGGTTACGGTTCGGTACTACGGGATTAGCTAGGTAACTACCGGACTCTTGGATTCCTCCCTTGCGGATTGAGTCGAACCTAGAGAGTCAGGCTTAAAAAGGATCATCAACGTGTACTGAGAAAGTATTTTGGGCCTTAACGGGCCTCGGGCCGTTGGGCCGCACCTTAGTGGGCCTCGGGCAGTTTAACGGACCGAAGTCAGACTTCATATGAAACTAACTTTAAGACTTGGGCTGGGCCAAGTGCTTAAAAGGCTTGAGGGTAAAATTGGAATTTAACCCTAAGCTGATCTTTGAATTATAGCTTGGGAAATAAGTTCGAAAATTAAATATAAATATGGAAATAATATATTTGGAATATTATTTATTTTAAGTTGAAATTTCGAAATAAATCAGGGATTAAGTTTAAATTTTTTGTCATATCTAAAGATAGTTAGTTTGACTTGGTATTCAAGTTCGGATTTGGAATTCGAAAGAGAGAAAGATATGGCAAAAGAATCTCTCCATTTAAGGAGTAAAATTCGAAAATCATATCTTTGAGATATTCTTGGGATTTTCGATTCTAGCTTAACATAAGTGGGGCAGCCCTATTTCAATTTAAAAGAAGAAATTTCATGCTCCATAGGAAGAATTTTCGTCCATCACAAGGCACAAAACAGACACACCGAATGCACACACCGACGGCTCGGTTCTCTCTAACCATCTTTAGAGAACTGATTCCGTGGTACACTGCGAGGTCTGCATGACCTCTAGTTCCATCCACCATCATCGACGAAGTCTTGAAGAAAAGGACGAGGAGCTGCCACTTGCTTCAACTGGTAAATTCTCTACGGATTTGACCCGCCCTATTACGTGTCTATGTGTTACTGTTCTGATCCGAGCTACGAGGGCAATCGGACGGAAACTTTTTGTTCCGCACCGTACCCGGGGACGTGGCGTCTCCGAGAGACACCGGGTAACCCAACAAGTTTGACGCTTTGTGGGTGCAGCCACTTCTAATGCGTACACGTTCAATTTCTATAAACGGCATACAACTCAGGGCCGTAGCTTCCATAAGGCCAGTGAGGCGGTCGCCTCGGGCCCAGCTTTCGAAGGGGCCCAAAAAATTTATCATTCCTATATGTATATATATCGTCGCGGTTGTATATATCTCGTCCATAACTTTTGAAATTAGGTGTCGTAAGGTAGATGCGACTAATTAGGGCATTTCTGGTATTCTAGTTTATGGTTCTTCGACTTTTCAAATGTTTGGCCCAGTTTTTAACAAGCCTATGTTAGTTAGAATATAAAAATAACATATATTGTCCAAATACATTAAACAATGTAAATGAAGTTTAAAAAAAGGGGAACAGCTTGAAAGTTTATTTATCTCGTTAATACTTTATTATTAGTCTAGATATTATGATAGTCTTATAGTTCTATTATTTAAATGTTTAACTTTATTGAATTACGCGTTTGAACATGCTTATTGATGTTTGACTTGTATTATTTTCCATTTTTTCTAATGACTTTTTTAATACTAGTAATAATTTTCAAAATATTTGTAATATATGTAATATAATAGAAACTTTTGAAATATATGTAATAATATAATAGAAAATTTTGTAATATACATATGTGAATTGTGATATAAACTTATTATGTGTTTTTTAACCTCTTTACAAATATAATCTAGTATAGTTGCAAAGAAACTGATATATTTTACATTTTTTTAAGAAACATGCGTATCGTCCGCGACTGCGTCTCGACAATGCAACGTATCTGTATCGCTCGCTTCTGCATCGACGTCCGCATCCGCGACGGCGAACCATGCCTCACCTAGATGGTTTTTAATTTACGGTTTAAATAACTTACATTTACGGTTAAATTTATGTTAGACTACGCATGTTATTTAAAAAATTACATAAAAAAATTTAGGGCCCGAATTTCGAGGATCGCCTCAGGTCCCGACTTCGTGAGCTACGGGCCTGATACAACTTACCAACAGTGAGTATATTCGGACCTACTGCTTCGACGGAGGTTTTTGTTGTGTAATGACAATAACACCTTTGTAGCGTATATCTATAACTTGACCATGACGAAATCCATGTTCCGCAGACATCCTATAAGACCGTTTTCCCCAAAGTAAATTTCATCATTGGAGATATTCAACATATCACATGTGCTTAACGATTCGCCAATTGAATAGGGCATGCCAATACTGATTATAACATATGTAATGGAAACAATTGTTCATAGAAATAAGTAAATCCGTTATGCACTTACATATAACATCATTGCACACAAATTTTATATGACAGAAACACTAATAAACAGAGGTCGTACATTTCATTAAGCCCTAGCGAAACAAAGATACATCTAGTATTATGATATTTTAGAAGGCAACGAACTTAAGCTTACGCACCTGCTCATAGAGTAAACCTTTTGCAAATTGGGATGATAAAACACAAGGATGGTGCTGTAAATCGTCTAAGGCAAATATGGGAAAAAATTCGGTACCAACATAAGAGTCATACAGTAAAACTAAATTTTTTTCAAAGCCCAAGGAAATAATGAGGATACCTGAAAGTTGGATGAAGCTTCTTGTTAATGTGTGCCCTAAATCTTCTCCATTGAATATGGAGGGACTTCGTTTGTTGTTTTCTTTATAGTGATCGATTGGTGTTATTTTTTACACGGGTTATTGTGATAATTTCTCGTCCTCGGGAAAAATTCCAGCTACTATTGGTAAGTGCACAACATTTATAATCCCATACAATTCGGGCATGAACATTATAATCTCAAGACAGAAACTACCACTTTTTATCCTATCCAACATACTAAACCGACCCTTAGCCTAGAAAATATCCATAGGTTAGATTGGTTAACGCATGTAGGGTTAGGACTAGAAATACAACACATCGACTTTGTTATCATAAGAGCAACTCAATGAAACCTACTTTTTCTTTTGCGTAAAATAAAAATAAAATAAAATAAAATAAAATAGTAATGTTCCAATGCATTTGTAATTCAACACAGTTTTGGATTGATTAGTTTTGCTACTCTATATTTAATCTATAACTGTGTATCATCCTAATAATAGTATTAGAAGTATATTATTTATATTTTATATTATTATTATTGCTGTTATTATAATTATTATTGTTATTATTATTATTATATTATTATTATTATTATTATTATTATGTTATAAAGGGTAAAATGTTGGCTATAAACTGCCACAATTTGTCTGTTAACCTATTTCAATTTAACCCCTATAAATGATTTAATTATCCAAATAATTATAATTCACCGCTACTTTTTTATTTATGTTCATGTACCGTTAGACTGTTTTTCCTTTTATATATTTAAAATTATATTTTATTTGTTAAGATTAAAAAATTTTAATCTCACACTTGAACGCAATATTAAATATGATCATATTTCAAGCACACAAATAGATTGTGCAAACTAACCGTTATTATTGTTGTTTTTATTAGTATATAGAATATTTTATAATATTTGTAGAACTAAACATGTAGTACAAGTATTTGTCTATCATTATTTGTATATTTTTATTTTAACTTAATAAAACAAAAGTTGCAATAATATGCTAAATAAAAATTATTTAAATTTTGGTTATTGGTGATTTTATATCTATTTATCTTCTCTCATGTATTCCTTAATCGTTTTTTTTTGTTTTATACTTTGAATTAATATATCAATTATACAACTACACCTACAATATAAAAATAAATTATTTTTATTTTTATAAATGATTGGGAATAATTTAAATTTGTTTATGTTGTTTTGTTTTTACAAATTCATAACAATAATAATAATGTGATACCCGAACCATTCCTAACCCTCTTTTGGCCAATATGAATCATGTATTGCATTCTCTATCTTATGTGAATTACGTGCTAATATAATGTGGGCATGTTATGCACATTATTTGAACTATTTATGTTGCATGTTATGTGCATTTTTAGGAGTTGCATATAAATAGCTCAGTGAATATAGAGAGCGAGAGAGATAAAAGAAAATTTATCCGAGTGGATAAGGGCTAGAGCGGACGTAGTTTTACTGGGGTGGTCATTGAATACCTCCACAAATTTTATGGCAGCCATCGTCTGAAGTCAGGTCTATCCTCCACGCTCACCGCACCAATGTTTAAAGATTCGGGCACCAATAGATTCCCAACTTGATGAAGAATGAAGTGTGTATGCTTAACAGGTCGAAAGAACAAAGCTTGAATGCAATCGAATCGAAAATCAGCCAGAAATGAAAGTGACACTCTCTTTACGTGGTTCCACTCACTTTTTGGTCTACGTCCACGGCCAACAGAACCCTTTTATTGATAAATGCTCAAAGAGATTCCAAGCACTCAACTTTCTCTCTCAACTCGATGTTTACAAGTTAGCTTAATTCGCACTTATATAGAAGCTGCGAACTCTTGAAACCATCTACTTGGTCACCGTAAAAATAACAATTTTGTCCAGCTTTTAAACTGCACCAGAAATATGCATCGACAGGCTTGTATACTTAGCTTCTTGGTTTGTACATCTGTTCCTCACTACTTCAAGAAGCGCGTAGCACTTCCTTAAGTGAAATAGCGAATTCACTCACAGCCTTTAGATCTTATCAGACTATAGAAGTTTAATCTTGGCCTTTGATCAAATTGCCCTCCAGATCCAAAGGCTGATATTTAAAACTGCAGAGCCAAACAAGTAATCAATTTATATTCAGCTCAATCGATCTTCTTCAAGCCAATTTCAGCTTTTATTCGATCATTCTTCTTCAGCCTCAATCTTCGACATCATTCTTCTTCAGCTTCAATCTTCACTTAGGTTTGGATCACTTGATTCTCAACACTTTTCTAGGCTGTTTTAACCATCGTTGATAGTTTGTCTTTTTATAATCCGTTCAAGTATTGGAGTTTGCCCTGAAGGCGCGTAGCAAGTTGAAGAACTTGCTGCGTAGTTTTAAAACCGTGTTGCGTCGTTCTACTACTAAGTTTTAATTTTTCCGCTGTGCAAAAGTTTTTGATCCTGATGCTGGTTCAACATTAAGGTCAACATCTGTGTCTGTTTTTACCTTAGTTAGGGCGCATCCATATCGTATCGGCACCACTTCAGAATTGTCAAATGGTGATCATATGATATAGACTTTTCCGTGGCATTCAATTATTCAATTATTACGTTTTGAACTCTAAACCGATTCTTCGTTTGTCAGGGATGCAGTATTATTTATTTATTAGTTCGGCAAGTTCTTACTGGGCATCTGAAAATAATTAATAAATAAAACTCATCTGCGTTGAGTTGATTCTCATGTGATGAGAGATGATGTCATCACCGGACAACGTCGAAGTTATAATGTATCAATAAGTCTAATGTTGTAATGGTTTGCTAGATGATCGTGTATGACTTCTGTAGACGACTATATAATGATCATGTCAATTATTGATTTAGGAAGTGTGAGGCCGTGGAAATGATACAAATCGAGTTAGGGGCTTTATTGTATTGTGACTCTAACTCGAATTGTACGATCACAATGACATATTACTCGGGGTGGCAATTATCAAATTACTGATTATTGGAGTATATGTCAACTTAGCGCGAAGGGACATTGACAGTGTTGACACTGTGATCTTGACTACTCACTAGGTTTTCTAATTCCGGCTTACCGAGTGCATGGATGAGCGAGGAGTTGCAATCTTGACATCAAAGAGTTTTACTTATACTAAATAATTGTAATAAACAGACTAATATAATTGACTTGAATATATTTCTTTCCAGAATGATAGTTTAATGTACAAACAAAGATACATGACTAAATAGCCAATAAATTTCACTAGATACAATCGATTATCCGGTAGGAGCGAAATCCCTATTTAGAGATGTAGGCCGTGAAAGAAAAGAAAAAAAAATATATTCGAAGATTGTGCAGCACACAATTTCCTTAAAATAGATTCGCTCCCTCACGTATGTACTAGAGGTTTTAACGAGCGTCTATTTCCCAGGATACTTCGGAAAAAAAAAACAGCGTTCGTTTAGCACAAAACGACACCGACAGCGAACGGGACAAGAAATATAGCAGAAACAATTTTGGATGAATTAGTATTTTTTTTCTACTTCTATTTTTTTTCTAGCTCTAATGACCTATTTATAGAAAAAATTAAAATAATTTTTTTTTTTAATTACATGACACGTTTGCGGATGGTTTAAACCATTCCATCCAACAAAACCACTCCAAACAAAAACAACTCCCCATTCACATACCACTTCATCAAACCACTCCAAAAAAAAAAACAACTCCTCATTCACATAAAAATCCATATAATTTAATTATCTAACAATCCCCCACATGAATGAGAATTGGTTTGTTAATGTTTCTCTGCTAATCTAATAATACTCTGCATAGAGGATAGTATGTTTACCATTTGAACTTTCCCCTTGTATGCACGTTTGGTTTACTGCAGTCCAGTAGAACGCGATGTCTTTGAACTGTCCCGCTTTTGGTGTAAACGAACCCACGTACAATACACAGAGACCATTTTTTTTCTCTCTGTTCCGTTCTCATGGTTTTGTCCAGTACGGCCATGGACACGTCCTGATTCTGCGAGGGTTTCTAAAGAACTAAGCCTTTCAGTTCTCCTTTGAAGCGGCCCCACTTCTCCCTAACATAGGTAACTTTTCACGTCGCGAGTATTTTCTATCAATACTCTATGATAGTCATTAAAGCATCTAGCCTTTTCCGTCATCACGTTTCTTGATAGGAATGAGCGGAGTTATCCCCAACAGTGATACCAAGTCCTAAAATTAGGTTGTTTCTTTGAACCTAGATCTTGGATCTCCAGTCACATAGGTAGGGTTTTCCTTCTTAGTACTTTTATACTTTAAGGCTTTAAGCCCATTCCTTTCGTCAACCTTTCAACCGCATCTCTATTTAACCCTTTGGTTAGCGGATCTGCAATGTTATCCGTCGACTTTACATAATCAATCGAGATAACTCCAGTTGAGAGCAGTTGCCTAAAGGTATTATGTCGACGACGTATGTGTCTCGACTTACCATTATACATAGTACTCTGTGCTCGTCCAATAGCCGATTGGCTATCGCAGTGTATGCATATAGGCGGCACAGGTTTTTCCCATTTAGGAATATCCTCCAAAAAATGGCGTAACCATTCAGCTTCTTCTCCGCATTTATCCAAGGCAAAGAACTCGGATTCCATAGTGGATCTGCTATAACCGTTTGTTTCGAGGATTTCCAAGACACAACAGCTCCAGCAAGTGTAAACACATAGCCGCTTGTGCTCTTAGAGTCCTTCATATCAGATATCCAGTTCGCATCTGTGTAGCCTTCTAACACAGCCGGATATCGACCATAGTGTAATCCATAGTCTCGAGTATACCGTAAGTATCTCAAAACCCGTATTATAGCGGTCCAATGATCCGCACTAGGATTGCTCGTGTACGAACTCAGTTTGCTTATAGCATAAGCAATATCTGGCCTAGTACAACTCATTAATACATCAAGCTTCCGATAATTCGGGAGTATTCTACTTGAGAAATAGCCTCCCCGTGATTTTTCGACAAATGAACGCTTCGATCTAATGGCGTTCTAGCAACACTAGAATCACCCTTGCAGAATTTATCAAGAATTTGTCTACGTAATGAGCTTGACTCAAAATAAGACCGTTACTCGTTCGCTTCATTTTAATTCCTAAAATCACGTCCGCAAGTCCCATATCTTTCATGTCAAATTTCGAATTCAACATATCCTTGGTAGACTTGACCTTTTGTCGTTACTACCAACAATGAGTATGTCGTCTACATACAGACATAAAATGACATAGTCATCGCCTGTTTCCTTTGAGTAAACGCATTTATCGCAATCATTGATTTTAAAGCCGTAGTTGATCATCGCGTGATCGAACTTTTCGTGCCACTTCTTAGGGGCTTGTTTCAAACCATACAAAGATTTAATCAATCTACAGACTTTCTTTTCAGTTCCCGGAGCACGAAAACCTCGGTTGCTCCATATATATTTCCTCGTCTAATTCACCATTTAAGAAAGCTGTTTTGACATCCATTTGATGTACTTCCAAATTTCTTAAGGACGCGATAGCAAGTATCATCCTTATCGAATTTATTCTCGTCACAGGAGAATATATGTCAAGTAATCTAAGCCTTCGCGTTGCTTGTATCCTTTGATAACAAGTCTGACTTTATACTTTTCTACAGACCCGTCTGGTCTCATTTTCCTTTTAAAGATCCATTTCGATCCTAAAGGTTTACATCCCTTTGGTAGATCAACCAACTCCCAGGTATGATTCTGCAAAATAGAATCTATCTCGCTTTTATAGCTTCTTTCCATAAAGGCCCGTCCAAGGAGCTCACTGCTTCGTCATAAGTCAGTGGTTCCTTTTCAATTAAATATGTAACGAAATCATCACCAAAAGATTTCTCTATTCGGGCACTCTTGCTTCGTCTCGGTTCAATCTCATGAACCGTACTAGGAGTCTCGGTTTCTATATCATCTCTTTTAGATGTACCGGATCCATAATTGAATTTACAAGGAAATATATTTTCAAAGAAATACGCATTCCTCGATTCTATGACCGTGTTCTTGTGTATATCCGAAATTTTCGAATCATATACAAGAAACCGATATGCCGTACTATTGTGTGCATATCCCATGAAAATACAGTCCACCGTTTTAGGACCAATTTTCACCGCTTTAGGCGCAAGTACGACTACCTTCGCCAAACACCCCCACATTCGCAAATGTTGTATGAAGGCGTCTTTCCTTTCCATAACTCATATGGAGTTTTATTCATTTTCTTTCGAGGTATCCTATTTAATAGGTAATTACTCGTTAAGATAGCTTCGCCCCACATATTAGGCGGTAGACCTGAACTCAGTAACATCGCATTCATCATCTCTTTTAATGTGCGATTCTTTCGTTCGGCCACTCCGTTTGATTGAGGTGAATATGGGGCGGTCAATTCATGGACGATACCATGTTCCACACAGAAGCTCCCAATTGGCGCTTCGTATTCTCTCCCTCGATCACTTCTCAATCTTTCAATTTTCTTGCCGAGTTGCGTTTCAACTTCGGTTTTGTAGAGAACGAATTTCTCTAATGCTTCGTCTTTGCTCTTAAGCAAATAAACATAGCAATATTTGGTGCAATCGTCAATAAATGTTATAAAATATTTATTGCCACCACGTGTTTGAACGTATTTCAAATCACATAAATCGCTATGAATCAATTCAAGCGGTTCGGTACTTCTTGCTACCGAGGGGAAAGACGATCTCGTCATTTTTGCTTCAACACAAATTTGCATTTATGTTTCAAACTAATTTCAAATGTTGGAATATGGTCCATGTTAATTAATCGACGTATCGATTCAAAATTAACGTGACCTAATCTACCGTGCCACAAATTGGAAGATTCAAGCAAGTAAACAGAAGAACGTTTTTCATTCTCATTTACAATAGTCATTACATTCAGCTTGAACAAACCATCACAGGCATAACCTTTACCAACAAACACACCCGACTTAGACAATATCACTTTGTCGGATTAAATAACAATACGAAAACCATGCTTGTTCAACAAGAACCCCGAATCAGATTTTTTCGTATCTCCGGAACGTATAACACAGCGTCAATATCTTCCCGGAGGTCATTTTGAGCAGCACGCTTCCTTTTCCCTCGACGGTAGCAGCAGCCGAGTTACCCATGTAGATCTTTTCCCCTTCAACCGGCTCACAGGTAGAGAAGAATCTACGGTTCGTGCACACATGACGTGTAGCACCGGTATCGATCCACCATTCTTGTGGATTCGACCCAATCATGTTTACCTCTGAAACCACCGCGACGAGGCTCAAGTCCTCAACTTCTTTGGTGATGTCTTTCACCATATTGGCCTCGTGGTGCTTCTTTGGTAGTCGACAGTCCGACGACTGTGGCCTAGTTTGCCACAATTGAAGCACTTTCCCTTGAACTTATAGTTCGGCTTAGCGACGCCTCCGTCGCCCCAAGTTTCGCTTTGGGTTTAACCGCGCCTTTGCCCTTTTTAGAGCTATGCTCCACCACGTTTACTTTCGGTTTAGATGAGCTCGATACTCTCTTTTCCGACCTTTTGTTGTCTTCTTCGATTCGAAGTCTAACAATCAGATCCTCCAAAGACATCTCCTTGCGCTTATGCTTGGGATAGTTTTTGAAGTCTTTCCAGCCCGGTGGCAGCTTTTCAATAATAGCCGCAACTTGGAAAGATTCACTCAGAACCATCCGTTCTGCATGGATCTCGTGCAAAATCAATTGGATTTCTTGCACCTGACTTATCACAGTCTTGGAATCGACCATCTTATAATCAAGGAACCGTCCGACAACAAATTTCTTTGTGCCGGCATCCTCAGTTTTATATTTACGGTCCAATGATTCCCACAATTCTTTTGCCGTAGCGACCGCACCATACACGTTGTACAGAGTATCGCTTAGGGCATTCAGAATGTAATTACGACACAGGAAATCAGAGTGTTTCCATGCATCAACAGCAATCACGACCTCAGCGTTCGTCTCGCCGTCGTTCACCTTAGGCTCGACCTCTTTCAGGTATGTTGCCAGGTTCAGCGTGGTGAGGTAGAAGAGCATCTTCTGTTGCCATCTTTTGAACGTCGAGGCTATCCCCGTAAATTTTTCTGGCTTCTCCAGGTGGTTGACCGGTACGTTTGGCTTCGTAACCACAGGTATGGCAGTGGGGATAAAAGTAGTAGGGAGAACGTCAATGTTTTCATCGTTTCCCGCAGATTCTTGGTTGTTGAGGAAGTCCACGTAGTCTGACATCTTTGCGGGATCGTCGATCTATTTTAAGATTGTAGGCCGTGAAAGAAAAGAAAAAAATATATTCAAAGATTGTGCAGCACAAAATTTCCTTAAAATAGATTCGCTCCCTCACGTATGTGCTAGAGGTTTTAACGAGCGTATATTTCTCAGGATACTTCAAAAAAAACAGCGTTCGTTTAGCACAAAAACGACACCGACAGCGAACGGGACAAGAAATATAGCAGAAACAATTTTGGATGAATTAGTATTTTTTTTCTTTCTACTTCTATTTTTTTTCTAGCTCTAATGACCTATTTATAGAAAAATTAAAATAATTTTTTTTAATTACATGACACGTTTGAGGATGGTTTAAACCATTCCATCAAACAAAACCACTCCAAACAAAAACAACTCCCCATTCACATACCACTTCATCAAACCACTCCAAAAAAAACACAACTCCTCATTCACATAAAAATCCATATAATTTAAATTATCTAACAAAAGAGAAACAACCGGAACAAATAGAAAAACCTGAAGCAAAACAAGTTCTATGAAAATCTTAGCCAAAACTCCCCAACTATGGTTAACGAACCCGGATATGAATTAATCATCACTTTTTTCTATCTTCAACTTCTAAAATCGGCACTCAACATAATGGGAGAAAAAGCTTAAGAGGAGAATTAACTCCCGCGAGGGGAAAAATAGAAAAATGGTGAGAAGGATGAGGGAGACGTGTTTTTAGTTAGGGTTTTTTTTTTTGTTTGTAGAGAGAATGAGGAGAAAAAGTTGGAGGAGAGAGAGAGTAATATAATTTAAGTATATTAATAAAGAAATATTACAAATAAATAATAAGAGAAAGTGAACCTAGACTATGCTTAATTGATATAAACGAAATAAAATTTATAATTAAAATAATAACAATGTTTGTAACTTTACTTGTGTTGATGAGTATCACCTAAAAACAGTGTTCATTTAAAAAAAAAAAGGCACTCTCGCATTTATCGCCGGGTAGAAGGTCAATTTAATGGTTCTTTTTTGAAAAACATTCGGTCATCTTTTAAAAACTAGCCCTAATGACCATATTTTAACACTACAAAAAAACCCTGTTTTTGCGACTACAGTTAGCGACTACAGGGTATGTAGTCGCTAAATAAACAAATACCGACTACACAATATGGATAGCGACTGACATAACGTGGTCGCCAAAGGCGATCACAAAATTAGTGTCTGATATTTTCCCTGCGACCGCCAAAAATGTTCGACTAAAAATATTCCGACTACATTTAGCGACTACAGATGCAGTCGGTAACTCCCTAACCCTAATAAAATTCCTCTTCTTCGATCATTCGGTCAGTTCTCAGTTCCCACTTCGCAAATCAAATTGCAGCGTTCAAACCAGCCATCTGTGCGTCGCCCTCCTCGCCCCGTCCGCTCCGTCGTTCTTCGTCGCCGGGGCTTTGGCCGCACAGCTCGTCCGAGGTCGAACCAGGCTGATTAAGACAAAGGGCTGATGATAACGGAACAGGCTGATTAAGACAAAGGGCTGCTCTGTTGAAGACAAAGATCAATCATTGGAGATCACTTTGTTTTGCTGGTGGATCGTCTGCTAACCGAGTCAACTTTTAAAGCAGCACTAGATAAACCTAAGAAGATATAGAAGCTAGATAAACCTTTCTTGATGCCTGTGGAAGATGTCTTCACAATTCAGGCAAGATATAGATTATACATGTCATTCCTATTTGATTTGTACTGTTTGTGTTTTTCGGCTGGCATTGGAGTCAAGTCAAATGGTGTTTTCTGATTTCTTTGCTGCTCTGCTTGTATTATTTGTTTACGTTAGTAAAAAATTGGCCTCTTATCATAAACACATAAAATTTGTGGGAGTGTAGGATATGCTAAGAAGGCTTCGATTCTAACATGGAAGCTCCTTGTTCTTGCTCGGGAAGCTTAAAGGTCTGTCCTTTTTTTTCAATGTTCTTACAAAGTTGTCCCCTTCTAAATACTAGTAACAGTTTGTAGTAATTGCTCTATCTTTTGTTTGTGTATAGTATGCTCATCAAAGATGCGTGCAAAGATGGTGTAATGAAAAGGGCGATACCACATGTGAGATATGCCATCAGACGTAAATCCGCTTTCGGATCGTCGAAGGGAGCAACATAGGTGATGATGGGGCTGCTGCTCCACATATTTCGCTGCTCGGTGAGGACCAAGACGAACCAATCGGGGGAATGCCCGTCGACGAGCTCATCGAGAAGGCCCCATGGATGTACCAGAGTTTTTCATTTGCGTAGTTGGACTGTTCAGTTTTTGTCGATTTTGTGTAGACGTGGATTATGTTTTTAATATATATCAATGGCTTTTTAAATTTATTCTATACTTTCAGTTTTGTTTAATTTTATTTTTATTAACTGCTTAATATAATTTCCAGAAAAAATATAAGAACTAAAAAGAAAAAAAAAACAGATTGGTTTAGCGACTACAAATGTAGTCTGTAATGTAGTCGGCACCTGATTTAGCGACTACAAAAATGTAGTCGCCGTGTAGTCGCTAATCTCCGACTAAATGGCGACTACGTGAATTTAGCGACAAGCCATATAGCGACTACAGACTGTAGTCGCAAATGTAGTCGCTAAACTGTTTTAGCGACTAATTTTGGGTGTTTAACGACTAATACTTGTAGTCGCTAAAAGCGTTTTTTTTTTGTAGTGTAAGTCATGACCACAATTTTAAGGATATTTTGGTCATTTTTCGGGAACTTTCGTATGTATAGAACGGTTCATCGCTATATAGCGTGAGTCCCTTGTGAAGCCGAGCCGAGCCCGAACATGCCCAACTCAAGCTCAGCTCAATTAAATATTAGTGGGCTCAAGCTCGAAAAATTCGGCCCAAGCTCGGTTCAGTTAAAAATATTAAAACTCGACTCGCCTCGATAAGCTCAACAAGCTTAGTGTAAGGCGAGTTATTTGAGCTCGAATTTGGGCTCAAGCTCGGTATATATAATTACATAAATACGTTATAAATATAAATATTTAATATACTAAAATAAATTCCGGATCGGTAAGGGCTCGACGAGCCACGAGCCCAGTTATGATCGCTCGAATCTCGTATCGATTGCCAGCAAGTCAGCTCGAGTTTGGCTCGAGCTAAATTTTGACCGAACCTAAATCAAGCTTTGACCGAGCTGCTCGCGAACAGCTCGGCTCGTTTACAACCCTATGTGATCTATAGCAAGGGATTACTCTCATATCAGGGGTCTCTTGCACCAAGGAAATCCTTATATTCCAAGGGACTCATACTATATAGCAAGGGACCCTGCAATGTGCTGAAGGAGTGCGCTATATAAGGGGTCCCATGGTGCAAGGAACCCATGCTTGAAAATAAATTGTTGGAATCAGAATTATGACATATCACTCAACTACTAACTAACGTACCATTGAACTACACCCACCCGCCCCCGGCCCTTAGGTGGTCCATTTAATTTATTCATTCCTATGTTGGGCCAACTAGTAAGGATAAATAGACATTTACACCTGCGAGCTATTTTTAAAATTTGCTTCTGACATGTCCGTTACCTAATAAACCTCAATTTAATTGTATATGTGTTCTGGAAAAAAATCCATTATAAGTTGGATTAGAAATGCTAATATGACAACACAATTATGTCATGAAACTGCATTGTATTGCACGGTGGAAATACACGATATTAAAGTGTCGTATTGCCTTTATTTTTTATGTCGGTTATTCAATCAGCTATGAAATTGCATTCCACGGTGAAGATTGCGCTGCACACTCAAAGATTAGCAATTGCTCATACAACACTAATTCGGGATCAGCTAATAATATTTCACTCCTCACCCAAATGTCAAAAGCTGCACACTTGAAGATGCAATTGCTCTTATGGCACTAAGTTGGGATTAAAATAATTTGTTTGAAGTGTTACAATTGGGTATCTAAAAAAAATTTTGCAATTAGTGGTTAGGTACAAGACAGGCCGGCGGTGCGGGCTAAGCATAATAAAAAATAGGAAAAAATAATAAAAAAGTAGGAAAAATTAAAAAAATTCAAGTTGGCAAATATATCTAATTTAATCAACTTCTTTAATATTATTTCATTTATGTTACCAAAGTCCGAATCATAGTTCAGAAATCATAAAAATCAATTTAGTTTGTTAACAAATCCTATTTTCAATATAAATATATATTATTTTATTTTTGGCGGGCCTGCGCCAAAGCCCGCAGCCCGTGTGTATATCCAATCTCAATTTCAAATACCATCCCTGTATTCACCGCTTATTATGAGCCAGTTCGAGGATGGCGAATCACCGTTCGTAGTCCCGGGGAGATTCGGGCAATGGTTTTTTTTTTTGGTTGAGTTAATGAAAAGCGAATGACGGCGGAATGATTGAAGTAACTTTAGACACTCTGGGTAATAACCAATACACAGCAATGGTGATCAATTTGTCCACTGAAAAATTCTTCGCCATCTTTATAGTTAAGTGGGCGACGTTTTCTTTTGTCTTTTTCTTGGTGTTTTCGCTCATGATTGTTTAGATTGAATTAGAAGATTTCCCATCTTACTGTGCATGTATTTGGGCGTTTTGCGAGGGAGATTTTCTACTGTCTTTTTCCATCCTCTTTTTTTTCACAGATTTAAACGTTTGATTGGCTCAAATTCGTCATGGATGATATCATTTTTTGGTGTCTTGCTTTTTTTCCCCGTATAGATAACACTCCCCTGAACAAAAGCTATTCACTTGCAAAAGTTGGAAGAAAGAATGACTTTTATAAGATTGCTCTTACCCCTTTTGCTGCTTTCAGTAGTGCCATGTTTTGCTACAGACAAGAAACAGTACAGCAGAGGTGATTTTCCAAAGGACTTCGTTTTTGGTTCAGGGATTTCCGCATATCAAGTTAGTTCTTTTTATTTTTCAGGCAATTGCCATATCATTTACTTCATCTTGAAGTAGTATTACATCAACTGATTCACTGCTGCAAATGATTAGTATGAAGGGGCAGCATCCGAAGAAGGAAGAACTCCTGCTATTTGGGACACCTTTGCTCATTCTGGTGATATTTCCTACTTCTAAGTTTATTGATTCTTGACTATTGTAACTCACACGCTAGAACTTGGAAATTTGAGTTTCTGTCGATGTTTTATGATATAATCTGCTGCTTACTGTAAATAATTCTGGCAGATTTCGGTTATCACAGAAAAAAAGCCTTTCTTGTACAATAATAGTTCTGTAAATTGGCTATTTGAGATCATTCTATCCTTGTTTGAGATTTCAGGTCAAACTAGTGGAGCTAATGGAGATGTCGCCTGCAATGGTTATCACAAATACAAGGTTCTTACCAAGCTTTCTTACAACCTTTTGTCCCTTCAATCCTTTTTTTTCAGTTATTACGAAGAACATTGTTGTGGGACTTCTAATGCCATTCTAATACATCGAATTGGAGCTTGTGAAGAATCAATGTTTTTATGACCATACATACATATTTGAAAATATATTATCTTCACCGAAATGAATATCTATTTAATCTATCGTAGGAAGACATCAGACTAGCATCTGAGACGAATTTGGAAGCTTTTAGGTTCTCCATATCGTGGCCTAGATTGATTCCAAGTAAGTTCACTTCGTCACGTTTTATCTTTATGGAGATATCACTTGAGAAATAATGTGTTTACGCAGATGGAAGAGGCCCCGTAAATCCTCTGGACTGCAATACTACAATGATTTCATTAATCAGCTTCTAGGCCATGGTAAAAATTCCATTCTTGACTATCAAGTTGCAAAATATATTGTGATGCAACGATGTGTAGCACCATTTTTTCATAGGAATTGAACCTCATATAACATTGCATCACGATGATCTTCCCCAAGCACTCGAAGATGAGTACGGAGGATGGCTCAGCAGTAGGATTGTGTGCGTTTATATCCACACAAACGTCTTTGTTTTCCTCTCAACCTTAACCATAATTTCTTAACATATGTTCCTCGAATTTTTGCAGGAAAGACTTCACTGCCTACGCTGATGTGTGCTTCAGGGAATTCGGCGATAGGGTTAAGTTTTGGACAACTGTTAATGAGGCGAACGTTTTCTCTTTGGGCGGTTATAGCGAAGGATTAACGCCACCTGGCAGGTGTTCGCCGGCAATTAGAGAAGGCTGCGTTGGGAATTCCTCGACAGAAGCGTACATTGCGGGCCATAATATCTTGTTAACGCACTCGGCTACTTGGAAGCTATACAGACAAAAGTACAAGGTATGTTTTGATGTCATCACCAAATCTTTGTTAGTTTTCTTATGACAAAGAAATTAGGAGAGCATGTAGATGGGGAGGACTAATTGACCAAGGTCATCTCCAATCATACTGTAAATCACAAAATTTAGGGTAAAAATACCCCAATGGTACTCCAGACTCAAACTCGAATTGAGTTTTTGTCTTTCTCTCTCATAATTGAGACTCATTTTTTAGTTAGAACTCTGTAATATGAGTTTGAGATTTGCAAAATTGCTATAGAACCCCCTTTTATTTACTTTTAATTACTAAATCACCCACATATATCTATTCATTATATTAATGGTGAGGGGTGAGTATAAACTGCTATTTCGTCTGTCAAATAGTTAGTTTTTTTACAATTTATCGTTAATATTTTGATTTATTACAGTTTAATACTTTGATTTAAAATTTTATTTTTAAATAGCTTAATTAGTAATATAACAATATAATATAACTTATATATTTGCACATACATAGGATGTGATGAATATACTAGTATATATTTAAGAAATGAGATAACATACTTATTTATTAGTGTCTATGATTATTTTCTGTAACAATTTATTATATCTTATTTTGTTTATATGTAATATAATAATTAAATATTATTTTGTAAATATGTTGGTTATTGAAAATTTGTAAAAGTTGGTGTGGAAGTGAATATTACAATATTCTTTTGAGTTTGAGAATGATTGGAGAAGAATTAGAGCATTTTGAGTTTGGGAACGAGTTTGAATCTGGGAATAGGTTATTCAGTTGGAGACGGTCTAAGTATGTTTCGTAATAACGTTTGATTATAGGACACTCAAAATGGTTGCGTGGGACTTAACGTTTACACGTTTGGGGCGGTTCCTTACAGCACTTCAGAAGCAGATATAGTTGCGGCTCAGAGATTAACCGATTTTTACATTGGTTGGTGAGATAAAATAATCTGAAACTTTGCAGATCATCCTTAGGTTTTGCTCGCAAAATAATAACCCCATGCAACTTTTTCTAACATGTTAATCAATCCATTGATATTTGGTGACTATCCCCAGACGATCAAAGAAAGGGCCCGAGGAAGAATTCCACTCATCACTGAGCAAGAATCAGAGAATATAAAGGGATCGTTTGACTTCATAGGAGTTAACCATTACACGACGCTCTTAGTCAAGGACAACACTGCTACCGTATACAACAGCGAAACATGGGGCTTCGACAATGACATGGGTATAGCGTCTGAAGGTTAAGCTTCCATCTTCGAAGTTATTGATTATGCACTGCGCTTTTAAGGGTATTTTGAGCTTCAGACATTTACTGCTATTTCGTTCTCTGTTTGACTTGTAGTGATTGGTTCGGACAACACACCACCATTTGAGTGAAGTTACTTCTTAAAGCATCCGTTTGTTGTTCTCGTAGGGCATGTTCGGTATTAAACGATTAGATACACCTCAATATTAGTCAAGCCTCAATATTAATCAAGCCTCGTATTTTATCTCAACTCATTTTATCAGCCTATTTATGATAAAGCCCGGCAAAATTTAGCTTCTGGGAAACCGGGAAGCTAAAAAGGAGATTGAATTGTTATCTATCTTATATTGTCTAATCTTGGAAAGCAAACAGGCCCTTAGGCCGTGTTTGGACCAAGGAAAGTGGTGAAGAAAAGAAAACTAAAGACAAAATAATTCTACTATCTTTTTGTTTATTTTTCTTCACCAGTTGGTGAAGAAAATGGGTTTTGATAATTTTTGCTTTAATCTTAACTTGTGTTTTTTCTTTCTTTGCCGCATTATATTTCTAATCAACCATACACAAAAAATAGTATTTCGTTTCACTTCCATTTCTTTTCCCTATTAATTCCACAAATCAACACACCCTTGGCGGAATCTTGATTTGTATTTGATTCAGTATCCTCTTGTGCCATGGGTCTTTATCGAGTGCTCGAGTATTTTAAACAAGCTTATGACAATCCCCAATCTTTGTGCAAGAAAATGGTTTGCTTCTTTCTCTCCTCTCTCTCAATCTCTCTCTCTCTCTCTCTCTCAATTTATGCGTTATTATTTTGCAGGTCAGAGTACAAGACGAAACAAAACTCTAAGCGATACGACAAGAGCCGAGTATTTGGATGCATACATTGGGAGCGTGCTCGAAGCTATCAGGTAAAGAAATGCCTTGAAAAAGAAGTACGTTATTTGTCATTACTCCAATAGTAGCTTGTTTATGTGACGCATCTTTTGATATTATGATCTCATATAGGAACGGTTCGAACACAAAGGGCTACTTTCAATGGACATTCTTCGATTGTCTCGAGTTATTACAAGGATATAACACAGCTTTCGGGCTTTACTACGTCGACTTGGATGATCCTCAACTGAAAAGATACCGCAAGTTTTCTGCACGTTGGTATGCTGATTTCTTGAAGGGGAAGAGCTCCATGTAAAACTTTAATGGTTGTAAATCTCATGAAAGGCATGTTCTATAATCTTCCACGACTTGTCAGCATACTTAGTGCCCGTTGACAGGTATATTTAGGAGGGTTTAAATAAGTAAGGGTTTATATAAAATAAATTAATGGGTATAAATAAAATGTGTATTTGGTTAGTGGATTTAAATAAACACATGTGAGGAGGTGTGTGTATCTAAACCCGTCTGCATGGGTTTAAAGTGGTTTTATATAAACTCATGGTGTATGAGCTCCCCTTGCTATAAATAGAGGAAGGAATCATTGGGAGAGAACACACACATACACTTAGAGAAGAGAAAGAAAGGCTAGAGAGAAAGTTAGCTCATTCACTTAGCTTGTATGCTAGGTATTCGATAAACGGCTCAACGAAGAACAAGGGTACGAAGCCATAAACAGGGAAGATCTATATTTTCTTGATGTTTATTATGTTCTTAGTTGAGAAAATGAGTAGCTAATTTCTTGTGTAATTGAGATGAGATGAACCCTGGCAAGATCGATCGTATGTTTTAAGTATATTTAATGTTATGCTATTGTTAAGACTCTTTTACGAATTTATATGATTTCGATTATGTCTATGTGATTGAAATTCTTATTTATCTTATTCATGTCTATGTGTGTAAGATAGATTAATTGGGAAATCGTGCGCTGCGCTCGAGAGAGGGGTGAACGATTAGAACACTCGTAAACGAGCGGAATAAACTCGTCACTAGAGATAGGTTGAGCTACTCCGCTGAATTAGAGTCAAATCTAATAGAGGGATTAATAATGATTTAATGCAATCTTCGATTAAGTAGTTAGGGAAGCTTGCCCGGCTATTTAAGACGTAGATTAGTTGCTTACGAGCCTCGTGTGATAAGGCGCAGTTTCGTCAGTCATATGAACTCATACGCATGTGTTGCTAATCCTCACGGTCTAACGTTTAGCTAAAACTTTGATATATGTTTTCAGCAGATCGATCGAGCTAGGGGGAGTCGAAGTCTCAAATACGTTTCGCTTTCTTATCGTCGTTCATTCTCATCATTTTTATTAGTTTTGTTCATTTATATTTTCAGTTTACAACAATCAAAGCATTTTCACTAGGATATTTAAATTCAAGTTTTTCTAATTATTTAGTTCCCTTGGGATTCGATACTCGAATACTCGCCATTCTATACAATTATCGATAGGTACACTTGCCTGTTGAGCGTGGTTAGTTTGTTGATATTCGTTTTATTTGCGGTCGTGTTCGCACTCGACAAGTTTCGCACCTACCTCATTCTTTCCAAGGTCATTGTCTACACGGATCACTTGGCCCTCAAGCACCTCCTCGTCAAACCCAATGCAAAGCCAAGACTAATCCGATGGATACTACTACTTCAAGAATTTGACGTGGAAATTCGAGACCAAAGGGGGGCTGAAAATTTGCAGCCGATCACTTATCGAGATTAGAGGAACCACCTTCTTTGTTTTCGTTGGAAGTTCCTCCCTTAGGTGTCGAAACTTATACTGTTGGAGTTCTTGTTTTCTTAAGTTCAATCTATCGAAAGGGTTTTTGATAAGTTCTAGAAGTTATCCAATAATCTACTTGATAAGACCCCAAAGGCAACGTGGCTTTGCTTCTCTTCTGAGTCATTAATATTTATCTTAAATAATTGGGCTTTAAACTATGGATTCATAGGCCCAAATTGAATTCTAATCATATTTTCATTAGTATTTGGAAATTAAAATCTTATACCTTAATTTCTTTTACTAGCTATTTTCTAAGTCCCAACACTACCTTCCCAATCATACATGTCATGTAGCATATAACATGAAATTATTTAAGCACATAAAATCACAAAACGTGTCTCATGCAGTCACGTAATATCACGGAAAACACATAACACACAAGTCACGTAACGCACTAAAATAATAGTACATTTATTACAAAATAATTTGTGTGCATAATTATTTTTCCATAGTCTTAACATCTCTATCTAATAAATCTAACGAAATTTCTGATCTACTACTAATTAAATCGTAAAATCCCGTAATTAAATTTACGGGTATTACAATTGAACCCCTATTTACAGATTGTTCGAGTAGTGTTAAAAAAGTTCGCATTTTGATCCAAGAAGGACCAAAATGCAAAAAACTAAAACGGCTCTGAGAGACGTTGAAGCTACCCAATGGCTAAACTAGTAGTTGCTGTTCTGGTGGTTCCGGTTCCGGACCGGAGTCACGGCCGGATCCGCGGTGTGATTACGGGTCGACCCACCCGTTGCCTACATCTAAGCTTAAATATGTTATACAGATGAATTAGACACACAACATGTGTCAGAAACCGAAACCAAAATCATATATCGTCTTATGCTTTATGCGAATTAATATATTTGCGTAAATAATTTCATGATATATGCATATAAATATTACGAAAGGGACTAGGGTATAATAAATTAGGATGGTTGAAATGAAATTAGTAATATGAACAAATGTTGATTTGTAAAGTTTATTAATTCATGAAGTTTGGGATTCGTTAAATAGATAATTAATGAAGTTGGTTGACTTGTTGGGGTTGTCAGTTCGTGAAGTGTTGATTTCTGAATTTTGGGATTCGTGAAGAATCAAGGTTTGCGGGTTTAAACATTTCACGAAGTGGTTGAGATAGAAACGATTTTGATTGGTTGGTAGTGAGATTTGTGGAGTGTATGTTTTGTGGGACAAAAGGTTCACGAATTGGAAAAATTTCACGAATTGAGTGGATAGCAAATGAGTGGCGAATCCAATTCACGAACTTGACTAATAAGGAATGTGAGTGGCGAATCCTATTGGCAAATGAAAAGTGAACATCAACATCACCTAATGTCTTGTATCAAAAGTATTATTAAACTAGAAATACTTTGTTAAGGGATTAGGTAAAAATTACTATCCTTTAGAAACTATGAGATGAGTTAGCTTAGGAAAAGTACAATCCATCGAGACATTAATTCAAGATAGGAAACTATATTAAATTAAAATAATAACAACGTTGAGAATAGGATATAGAATTGATTCATTAAGTTAAAAATTGAGGAACGAGTTTAGAAAGAAGAAGGAGAACGTAAGAGGTGCCATTAACGTAGCTTGGAATAGGTATATTTCCTTACCCTAAGTTTATGTTTTTATTCATGTATTTATATATCTTAGGAGATTTAAGCACGAAAAATATTACTCGCTTAGAGTTCATATAAGTTTATTTTTGAAGATTTGAAAATACATAAAGTTTGGATGATCAGTAAATTGTTCTTGAAGAAAATCTAATTCTGATCGAGAGTTGTAAGGTTTTAGGATTAAGAAGTGTTTGTGATAAAGACAATATAGGAAACATTGATTTTACTATATGTGTGAGTGGAGATAACTTTAAGGAAAAGTGGGGCAACCTAGAAAACAACCTTATGCTACGATAATATGTAGTTAAGGATAAATACGAGATTGAGTTCGTGAAGTAGAACCGAACTTTATGTGAATTCGCAAACTAGTTGGCGAATAATGAGTTCTTAGAATAAGTTCGTGAATTAAGAAAGCACTTCGCAAATTGGAAGTAGATTGCGGGTTGAACGATGAGTTCGCGAAATAAAGACTTCGCAGGCTAAATGATGAATTCGCAAATTGGAAATGAGTTTAACGAATCATAGGAGTTTCACGGGTAATAATTACTTTTGGAATTGATCGAGTTTTCCGAAGAAAATTATAAACCTGTACAATTAGAATATTATATTTTGGAAACGATAATATTTAGATAATTTAAGAACGCAAGTAGTCGGCTAATTTAGCAAAAATAATAATACTGATAATAAAAAATAATGAATAATTAATAAGAATGGATCATGCATAATAGAGCACGCATATCATTACATATGACATTTTAAGGATTTTATATCTATCGACAATAATATTTGAATAGGTTTGAATTCTGAAAAGGGCAAGGATAAAGTCGAGTGACGAACGGGGTTTAAAATCCATACTGTGAGTATGATACGCAACATGTGTCTGCTCTTATGTGCTTGTGTGAATTAATTGATTGATGATTTTCTGATAGACGTATTATTAGAAACTAATGTGAATTATTCGGCCATAATGTGCGATTTTGCGATATGTGCGATTCGATGGTATATTGAATTTATATGTCATACAAGGTGAAAGTAAAGTATTGCATAAGGATAATAAAGAGAGGAGAAACCGTTGTGACTGCTATGACATCGGACGACTTGATAGACAGCCATGGTTTCATCCCTACAAATCGGAGGATTACAGAGTCATGTACAGGCACACAAAAATATATTTATGGTTACAGAGTCCCATGCATGGGCCCTTACGGGGTCAATAGTACGAGTCCAGCAGATTCATAACTGAAGTATCGAAAATAAAGGATCACGTAGAATTGCATTGGTCTATGGATTATGGTTACGTGACAAATTTTGATGTTTGATTACGTGATGATTATGTGAATTAAAATGTTTACAGCACAAGCATTGTGAATCCACAGATTCTATGAAAGATGGTATATTTTATAGAAACGTTTATGAAAGAATCGAAAGGAAGAAATTAACGTTCTGTTACAGTTTTTTATTATTCGTATAATGGAATAACATTTCGCAATCATACTCTGAATAATTATTTCCTCGGGTGCTGTAGATATTTAGCAGGCAACTTAGAGTGCATCGTCATACGACACATGGATTCAAGGTGGGCCGGCTACGCTCTCACCTACTCCCCTAAGTTCATCGTGTGCATGTAGTATAAGAAACGCTAGCGACTTATATGTGTCAAAATAAATAAGAGATGTGCATATATATGTATAATATGCGTGGAAATGACTAGACCGGATGTACGCTCCCAGTTTTGTATAAAGGCATGGTTGTAAAAAGGCGAAAAATTTTATGTGAAAAGTATAATAGCTGCGCAAATAAAGTAATAGAAAACGAGACGTTACATGTATGGTATCAGAGCCTGGGTCTCAGGTTCTGTAGACATTTGCATGGTATATGCATTTTTATGGTCTGCCCTGAAATTCTTTTTGCATATTTAGGAGAAGGGCAGTAAGTGAACCATTGCATGTAGAACACGATGAACCTACGATAGGGGGAGGAGGAAGATTGGCGGTACCTGAATCTAATTCATCTCATACGCTTATGCGTAATGAGCGTGAAAAATCCCCTGACAATTCCCTGTGAACGGCGATATGATAAGCTTAGAAAATTGGGTGCTGTGGATTTCATGGGTACCACGGACCCTGCTGAAGCAGAAACATGGCTAAAGAGAATGGAAAGAGTTTTTACTATGATGCAGTGCACATAAGAAGAGAAATTTGATTATGCAGTGTCACTGCTACAAGGGCATGCATATGAATGGTGGGAAACAGTCCCGGATAGTATGGTACAACCTCCAGTGTTAACTTGGGAGGATTTCTTAAGAGAGTTTAACGATACTTTTATGCCAGAGGCTTACAAAGATCAGAAAGAAAAAGAGTTCCTGGAACTTAAACAGGGAGACAAATCTGTTGGGGAGTATGAAGTATTGTTCAATCAGCTGTCCCGTTATGCTCCTCATATTGTTGCTACTGAAAGAAATAAGTGTCGAAGATTTGAATCTGAACTTCGATATACGATTAGAAATCGTATCACTCCCTCTGATATGGAATCTTATGGCAGATTAAGAGCAGCTGTTATTCGTGCTGAGAAACTAGAAATAGAGTCGAGAAACTTCTAAAGTAGTAAAAGAAGGGCAGGCCAAGAATCTTCTAGCGGAAATATGAAGAAGACTTATAATGCACCGAGATCGATGAACACACAAAGTGGTCCCTCCAAGAGCGGTAAGGGTGGAACAAGAACTATTGGAAGAGGTACCGGAATATCTCCACCGATACCGGTGTGTGAATATTGTGGAAAGAATCACACGGGTGTCTGTAGATGGCTCACTGGCGAATGCTTCAAATGTGGTCAACGCGGACATTTGGCTAGAAATTGTTCAATGTCGCAAATGGAACCTACAGTGGATAAATCAAGAGTTAGTGGACCTTCCACTAATCGTGGAAGGGGAAAGGGCCAAGGATCATATAACACTGGTTCTGGAAGAGGTGAATCTGGAGGACAAGCTTATAGAACTCAGCGCAAGGTCGCATCTTCACAATGACTCGTGAGGAGGCTAAAGAGGGGCTACGCATAATAACGGGTAAGTTATCTGTATGTGATATTGATGCATATGTTTTATTTGATCCGGGCGCAACACACTCATTTATGTCACGAACATTTGCATCATTATTACAAGACAAACCCGAACCCCTAGAAAATGAGATAAATGTTAGACTTCCAACGAGTGCAGTGGTCATAGTAGATACAGTGTATTCGAAATGTAAAATGTTAGTGATGGGTAGAGATGCAGGCGACCTTATTAGTTATACCCTTAAGGGATTTCGACATAATATTAGGCATGGATTGGTTGTCTCGATATCGAGCAAAACTAGATTGCTTTAAAAAGAAATTGAAATGTCTCTTTCAGATCAAACACGTATTGTGTTCAAAGGGGAGAGTGTACGGACAACATATCAGATATCCAGCTTAGAAGCATCTAAAATGATAAATAAGGGATGTGAGTGTTATTTAGCTTATGTTATAGATACGCGATTGTGTGGATTGAAGGTGGAGGATATTTCAGTGGTTAGTGAATATCCTGATGTTTTTCCAGAGGATTTGTCTGGATTACCACCAGATCGAGATACAGAGTTTACTATTGAACTTCAACCTGGCACGGCACCAATTTCTTTTCCACCATATCGAATGGCACCAACAGAGCTGAATGAGTTAAAAGTACAGTTGAAAGAGTTATTAGATAAAGGATATATACGGCCAAGTGTATCACCATGGGGAGCGCCTGTGCTCTTTGTTAAAAAGAAGGATGGTACGCTCAGATTATGTATTGACTATATACAGTTGAACAAAGTGACGCTGAAAAACAAGTATCCGTTGCCTCGAATGGACGATTGTTCGATCAACTACAAGGATCTAAGGTCTTTTCAAAGATTGACTTACGACCAGGATATCATCAGATTAAGATTGCAAAAGAATTCCAAAGACTGCTTTTAGAACAAGATACGGGCATTATGAATTTCTAGTTATGGCATTTGGATTAACGAATGCTCCTGCAGTCTTTATGGCATTGATGAATGACGTCTTTCGACCGTATGTAGATCAATTCGTGATTGTTTCATTGATGTATATGGGTCTATTCCAAGTCAAAGAAGACCACGAACAACATTTGAGAGTCGCACTTCAAACTTTACGAGAAAAGAAGTTGTATGCGAAGTTATCGAAATGCGAATTTTGGTTGAATCAAGTGGTATTTTTGGGCCACGTGGTATCTGGCGAAGAAATTCAAGTTGATCCTAAGAAAATTGAAGCAGTAACCAAATGGGAAAGTCCTAAGAATGTGCTAGAGGTTCGCAGTTTTCTAGGATTAGCGGGGTATTACAGAAGGTTTGTAGAGAATTTGCTTTAATAGCCGCTCCAATGACGAAATTATTACGTAAAGGGACGGTCTTTAAATGGATCGAAGAGTGCCAGAAGAGTTTTGAAGAATTAAAGAAGCAATTAACGACAGCTCCAGTGTTAACAATTCCATCAGGTACAGATAGGGGTGGTTCGGTACGGTATACCGTACCAAAACTGTGATACCATATACCGTACCGAAATTTCGGTATCCAAAAAAATCATACCAATACCATACCAAAATTTCGGTATACCTTAAAATTCGACAAGGTATCATACCAAAATTTCGGTATGGTATCAGTATCATACCTTCTATACCATTCACATGGGGGTTTTACCATGTGTGTCTCGTAACTCGTTAATTTGTTAGTTTCGAATTTTTGGTCAATTTAAACTCCTTATGCCCCAATAAGATGGATTATTAATACCAAATTTTCCAAAATAAAAAGATTTTAAATTCATTAAATACCTTAAAAACTTTATATATTTTAGTCAGCCTCCTTAGTAAGACAAAGAACTTTACATAACCACAAAGTTTGGTATGGTTAATAATTTATGGGCTAATAAATTTATTAAGATCTTTATAATATTTTTATCCATTTTATATCTTTTTTGAAACAATATAATATATCTAGGTGTGTATATATATATAATATTAAAAAATTTTGTATTTCGGTATTTCGTATAATCGGTATACCTAATTTTTAAAATTTTTTCATACCTTTACCGTACCGAAAATTTTCGGTACGGTATCATACCTTACCAAAAACTTCGGTATACCACAATTTTCGATATTCTCGGTACGTTACGGTACGATAAGGACGGTATATCAGTATTTCGGTATATTTTCCCAGCCCTAGGTACAGATGTATTTGTGATTTATAGTGACGCATCTCATCAAGGATTGGGATGTGTTTTAATGCAACATGGAAAAGTAGTGGCATATGCGTCACAACAGTTAAAGACGTATGAAGTATCCTATCCAACTCGTGATTTGGAATTAGCAGCAGTAGTATTTGCATTAAGGATATGGCAACATTACTTATATGGCACTAAATTTCAGATTTTTACCGATCACAAAAGTCTGAAATATTTATTGAGCCAGAAAGAGTTAAATATGAGACAGAGAAGATGGATTGAGCTGTTGAAGGATTATCATTGTACTATAGTGTATCATCCAGGAAAGGCGAATGTCGTTGCCGACGTCTAAGTCGAAAACAATATTATTATCCAATTTGATAAATCTGAGGAAAATGAATGTCGGAATGGAAGTGAATGAGGCGGGTGTTGTATGCGCTTCAATGGTAGTTCGTCCTGTTATGGTGTTTTGCCAATTAATAGCCGATTGTGTGTTCCCAATATTGACAATATTCGACAGGAAATAATGGACGAAGCGCATACTGCCCTCATGCTATGCATCCAGGTAGTCCTAAAATGTATCAAACCCTCAAATCCCGTTATTGGTGGCCAAGAATGAAGAAGGATGTGGCTGAATATGTCTTGAAATGCTTAACTTGTCAACAGATTAAAGCCGAACATCAAGCACCTGCGGGAAAATTACATCCTCTACCCATACCAGTTTCGAAATGGGAACGTTATAACGATGGATTTTCTTTATGGTTTGCCACCAACAACTAAGAAAAATGATGCTGTATGGGTAATTGTTGATAGACTTACAAAGTCGGCTCATTTTCTGTCGTTCCGATGGGGTTCTTCATTGGAATAATTAGCAAAAAGATATGTGCACGAAATAGTTCGATTACATGGAGTACCTGTATCTATTGTATCTTATAGAGCCTCGAGATTTTGGAGAAGTTTACAGGAAGCGCCAGGGACTAAATTACATTTTAGTACAACGTTTCATCCTCAAACCGATGGACAGTCAGAAAGAACGATACAAACTTTAGAAGATATGCTTCGAGCATGTGTAATTGAATTCAAAGGATCATGGGATGATGGATCATGGGATGATTATATAGCACTAATGGAATTTGCCTATAATAATCAATATCACTCAAGTATTGGTATGGCACCTTACGAAGCTTTATATGGTCGGAAGTGCCGAAACCCAATATGTTGGGACATGGAAGGTGAACGGGTATTAGAAGGGCCAGATCTGATTCAAGATACAATGGAAAAGCTAAAAGTTGTTAAAAGTCGGCTTAAAGCAGCTCAAGATCGACAAAAGAGTTACATTGATCAACATCGACGGGAAATGGAATATGAAGCTGGAGAAAAAGTATTTTTACGAGTATCTCCATGGAAAGGTGTTCTAAGATTTGGAAAGAAAGCAAAGTTAAGTCCACGTTATATTGGACCTTATGAAATACTTGAAAGGATTGGACCGTTAGCGTATCGACTCGCATTACCACCTGAATTGTCGCAAATACACAATGTCTTTCATGTCAGTATGTTACGACGCTATAGGTCAGATCCATCTCATGTTCTACATGATGAACAAGTGAACGTTTCGGAAGATCTCAGTTATGTTGAAGAACCTGCGGAAATTCTAGAATATGCTGAGAAACTGTTACGGAATAAAGTAATTCCGATGGTAAAAGTAAGATGGAAAAATCACTCTGTTCGCGAGGCTACTTGAGAAACAATGGAAAATACGAAGATATGGTATCCATGGCTATTCACTAATAACGGTACGAAATTTCGAGGTCGAAATTTTTTAAGAGGGGGAGAATTGTCAGGAACCGAAACCAAAATCATATAACGTCTTATGCATTATGCGAATTAATATATTTGCGTAAATAATTTCATATATATGCATATAAATATTGCGAAAGGGACTAGGGTATAATAAATTAGGATGGTGAAATGAAATTAGTAATATGAACAAATGTTAATTTGTAAAGTTTATTAATTCATGAAGTTTGGGATTCCTTAAATAGATAATTAATGAAGTTGGTTGACTTGTTGGGGTGTCAATTCGTTAAGTGTTGATTTCTGAATTTGGGATTCGTGAAGAATCAAGGTTCGTGGGTTTAAACATTTCACGAAGTGGTTGATAGAAACGATTTTGATGGTTTGTAGTGAGATTTGTAGAGTGTATGTTTTGTGGGACAAAAGGTTCACGAATTGGAAAAATTTCACGAATTGAGTGGATAACAAATGAGTGGCGAATCCAGTTCACGAACTCACGAACTTGACTAATAAGGAATGTGAGTGGCGAATCCTATTGGCAAATGAAAAGTGAACATCAACATCACCTAATCTCTGTATCAAAAGTATTATTAAACTAGAAATACTGTTAAGGATTAGGTAAAAATTACTATCCTTAGAACTATGAGATGAGTTAGCTTAGGAAAAGTACAAATTCATCGAGACATTAATACAAGATAGGAAACTATATTAAATTAAAATAATAACAACTTTGAGAATAGGATATAGAATTGATTCATTAAGTTAAAATTGATGAACGAGTTTAGAAAGAAGAAGGAGAACGTAAGAGGTGCCATTAACGTAGCTTGGAATAGGTATATTTCCTTACCCTAAGTTTATGTTTTTATTCATGGATTTATACATCTTAGGAGATTTAAGCACGAAAAATATTACTCGCTTAGAGTTCGTATAAGTTTAATTTTTGAAGATTTGAAAATAAATAAAGTTTGGATGATCAGTATATTGTTCTTGAAGAAAATCTAATTTTGATCGAGAGTTGTAAGGTTTTAGGATTAAGAAGTTATTGTGATAACTTGAAGTTTTTAATTTGTGAAGTGATGATTGTGAAATGTTAATACGTGAAAATAGAAGATTCGTGAAGTGATGGATGGGTGAAGTTGAGTCTTATTCGTAAAGTGGGATGATTCGTGAATTGGGATGTTTCGTGAACTAAGGATTCGCGAAATATTAGAATTCGTGGACTGAGGTGATTCGTGACTTAGGAGTGGTTGAAAGGTGTTAGGAATATTTTAGAAGTGTCCAAAATATTAATTCTAAGTCTTGTAATTTCTTTTCTATGCATTTTATAGATGCTTTATTTTTGTAATAGGGTTGTATTTGTAATGGGCTTGTTAGGGGCCCAATGGGCTTAAATACCTCACAAGGTATTTAAGTTTAAACCCTAACAAGCATTAATCAAGTTTTCTATTTGCAAAACCCTCACGTATTCAACAGTAAACCTATATAGCACACTATTCAAATATTACGAAGGTTAAATCTGTTGAAGTGTTCTTGGATAATCTGGAATTACAAGTGGTATCAGAGCAAGCGTGTAGGTGAGGAAACTTCATTTCAAGCCTTAAAGATTTTAGCAGGGCGAGTTTGTGGAACTATCAGTTCTGAGCTATCAAATTGGTTTCCGTGAAGGCTGTGTCAGATTTGTTGGATTTCTATCTAAAACACTTGAAGAACCGCCCTGTTTCTCAGACTGTTCTTGAGTTTGCGCACGGAATTTCTTTTGGGAACTAGGTTTGCGAACTCAAGGATTTCTTTCGCTTTGCAGCTCCTTCATTTCACTTGGTTGGCTTTTAAGTTTGCGCATCGACACTTCGCAAAGTTCTACTTTGAGAGTTCAAAGTTCCCGAACCGTTAGATTTTCAAAGATCAACGCATCAGGTTCTTTCTCACTTCACGAATCCAGTTATCAATTCGCAAAATCAGAACTTTGCGACCTCTTGATTACTTTGCGAACTTGGACCACTTTGCGAACTCATTTGAACTAGATCACTTTGCGAACTCAGACTACCTTGCGTTCTTCGCTCACTTTGCGAACTCCAGTTTACTTCGCGAATTCAACACACTTTGCGATCTCTTGACACTTTGCGAACTCACAACTGCTTTGCGAACTTTACTCACTTTGCGTACCGTGTGAACCTTGCGAACCCTACTCACTTTGCGAACCGTGTGAACTTTGCTAACATTACTCACTTTGCGAACCTGGTCAACCTTGCGAACCCACATATCTATACGCAAAGTAACACGTCACTTCTTCAATTCGCAAAATTCAATTCCAACTTTCCTCACAATACACGTCAACGATCATATCCAAAACACAGGCAATGGACTCTTTCAGCATGGGAAATGATGTTAGACCTCCCATCATCCGACATGGAGAGTACGCAGTCTGGAAGAGAAGATTCATCAACTTCATAGAAAGCAAGGACAATTCTGAGAATCTACTAGAATCTATTTACAATGGACCTACACAGTATTGGACAATAATTCCCGCCACTACTGACACCACCCCTGCAAGAGAGGAACAGAGAATTCTGAAAACTACTGATCAATGCAACGATGAAGAAAAACTGCGACTAAAGGCAGATAAAGTGGCGAAATCATACATGATGCAAGCCATTCCCAATGACATCTTGATGCAACACGAATGTGGTGAGAGTGCAAAAGAAATGTGGGATGCTCTTCGAATTATGATGCAGGGGACAGAAGTCAATACAATGGCAAGAATGGCAAACACACTCATCTCGTATGACCGCTTTCATGCTAACAAAGGGGAAACTCTCCAAGAAACCTTCCATCGATTTCTTGTTCTTTTAAATGAGCTAAAAATGAATGGAGTCACAAAAAGTGTAATGGAAATCAATATCAAATTTTTAGGATCACTTCATCCAGAATGGGAGGCTACTACAATTATGATAAGACAGATGAACGACCTAACTAAAGTTAGCATTCATACATTATTCGACTACCTCAATCAACATTCCAATCATGTGGAGAAACGAAGGGAGGAAATCAAACCAATAGGAAGCGAATCGCTTGCTCTTATGACTGAACGATCATCAAGAAAACAATTCAAGGACAAAGAAATTATCCAGTCATCACAAGTTAAGGAGGGAGAAGACTCTGGTTCTGATGACGAATTCAAGGATCTTACCAAACATGCAGACCAGGAAATCACCCTCAAAGATCTTGCTAAGCAACTCGCTCTTGTCTCGAATTTCGTGCAGAGGAAATATTATAAGAAGACTGGTTCCTCCTCCAATCGTCAAAGAACTTCCTCCAACTCTAAAGGAAAGACTCAGGATGAGGACAACAACTCTGAAACTCCTCAACAAGGTGGCAAATGCTTCAACTGCGGCAAGAATGGACACTTTGCCAGAGAGTGCAGAATGCCCAAGAAAAAGGACGTTAACTATTATCGCAGAAAAGTTCAATTAGCTGAACAAAAAGAAAAGGGGCTGGTCTTAATGGCAGAAGAGGATCATTGGCTTGAAGATACCTCAGACAGCGAGAATGAGAACGCGGCACTGATGGCCAAGCTGGATGACGAAGGAGTTGGAGCTGGAGCTGAAGGAGGCGAGTCAGACACGGAAACCTCTAACAATTCAGAAATGGTGGAGGTAAGTGAAGCAGATTATGATTCTTTACTTAAGATGAAAAATGAATTTTTATCCTTATACAAATCTAACAAACTAGGTAAAAGAAAAATCAAGGAACTAGAAGCTAACTTAGAGAAAAATTTAGCAGTATTAGATAAGTTTAGATATGATTATGCATGTGAGAAGAATCGTGTAATTGTAGCAAATGAAAAAATTGCTAAGCTGGAGATACAAGTGCAAAAAACCGAAGTTAAAGCCACGGATTTAGAAAAGGAAATGAAATCTCACAGAGATCAGGCAATGGACGCTACAATTAAATATGACCTACTAAGTAAAGAACGGGAAAAACTGTACTCCAAAATAAAAAAATTGGAGGACCTTTTAACTCGACGAGATCAATCAGAACAAACAATCTTCTTAAACAAACCAGCTAACATTGATTTTTACAATCCCCATAAAGGACTAGGTTTTGAAAATCCACATAAGTTAAAACAAGGCATATCAAGTTCACCTTATCTATATGATCTCAAATTTATGCAGACAGGTTGCCTGACGAATCTCATGTCTTTCGTCAGTGAAAATGAAAATGAGACATCAACACACAGTACAACTCAAATACCTTTTAACTACACAGAATTAAATGATAGTTATAAAGAAAGAAGTTGTCCAGCAATAACTGAATTTGAGACAGATATTTCTCATCTAAACGAAGGAGAAACCTCAGGTGCTTCGGAAAGTATGGCACAGATGGTTACATATGCAACTGGATATATGCCTGATTGCATAAAGAAAATCAGTGATCTTCACTCCACTCTCGAAAGCGAGAGAAAGTCATTTGATGAAGAAAGGCAAAAACTTCTTCATGAAATATCTTCACTTAAAGAAAAATTAAGATTACACACAATTTCATACACCTTAATTTCAAATGACAAAATTTCCTGCACTAATACATTAAAATTTTCAGGACCCACAAAAGAGCCATTGAAGGGTCAAGTATGGGTTAAAAAGGAAGATATCTTGAAGGAGAATCGCGATCTCAATGTCCCTTTTGTTATTGAATATTTTCCTTCCAAAACCTTTGTACCATCTTTGTTTTGTCATGTATCGAAAAAACTATCTTCCTCAACAAAAACAAAGCTTTCCATGCGTGATCATGTCACAAACAAACTCACAAAACAATTCCTAAAAACAAAACTACAACGTCAAAACAAGAATCAAAATCAAAAGCTATCAACGAACCTGTCAAACTTACAAAAATCAAAAAACTCAAGTCTAAACCTAAGACAAAAAGACCCTCACTAGAGCACAAATGGATTCCCAAGCTTCAACCTGCAGAAACACAAATTCCTATCCTAGAAATAGGTAGTGACTCTGTGTCATCCCTTAACAAAGGAAAATCTAGGGAGTCTAAACGGACTAACAAAATTAATAGAGGTGGACCCATATTTCAATGGGTACCTAAAACCCTCTAGTTCTCTTTTTGCAGGCCCTTCATGTGTGGTACTTAGATTCTGGTTGCTCCACACACATGACTGGGACAAAGGAACTGTTGAGCAACTACGTTGATAGACCTGGAGGACTGGTACGCTTTGGTAATAGCAATGGAGCCAGAATCCTTGGCTATGGCGATCTCATATGCAATCGACTCACAATTAAACAAGTCTCGTATGTTGAAGGACTGACACACAACCTCTTATCAATAGGACAGTTCAGTGATTTGGACTCCAAGTTGTATTTCTAAAGAAAACTTGCAAAATTCTCAATACCAATGGTGAAGAACTTCTCACTGGAACTCGCAAGACAAATCTTTACACCATTGATATTAGAACTGTCAAACCAAAGACCGATATCTGCCTAATCTCCAAAGCAACTTCAACTCAAAATGACTTATGGCACCAGCGATTATCTCATCTTAACTTCAAGACCCTCAACAAGCTGTCAACCAACAAATTGACTATTGGACTACCACCACTTAAGTATCAAAAAGAGCATATATGCTCTGCTTGTGAGAAAGGAAAAATGAAGAAAGCTTCACATCCTACAAAACACACTGCATCCACTCAACATCCTCTAGAGCTTTTACACATGGATCTGTGTGGCCCAATGCGAACTGAAAGCATAAGTGGAAAGCGGTATATGCTGGTTATCGTCGACGACTATTCCCGATATACTTGGGTACGCTTTTTACGGACTAAATCCGAGACAGTCAATCATATTCCAAACCTAATCAGAACAACACAGAACCTACTCCAGAGCAGTGTTAAAATAGTTAGATCAGACAATGGAACAGAATTCAAGAATCAACAGCTCAGTGACTTCTACGAATCCATAGGGATTACTCAACAGTTTTCTGCTATCTACACACCTCAACAAAATGGGGTTGTCGAACGGCGAAATCGAACACTCGTAGAGGCTGCTCGAACAATGATCATCCAATCATCACTACCTCATTTCCTTTGGGCTGAAGCAATGAATACTGCTTGCTATACGCAGAATCGCACAAACATTCATCTAAGATTTGAAAAGACGCCCTATGAACTTATAAATGGAAGGCTGCCCAACATTGCTCATTTTCGAATTTTTGGATGCAAGTGCTTCGTCGCCAACGATCGCGAAGACAAGTCCAAGCTTGATCCAAAAGCAACTGAAGGAATCTTCGTAGGCTACTCTGCACAATCTAAGGCATACAGGATATTTCTCAGAAACAGAAGGATGATCATTGAAAGTATAAATGTCACCTTTGATGAGGAACTCGAAATTTCAACTGGACACAGCAATTTGGGACAAGTCCCTAGAACACCACACCTTATTCATTCTCATAAAGAAGAAGGAGAGTGTTCGAGAGATGCCTCTGAACGGAACTTTTCAGAACCGGGTTCGGACAAAGGGAGTTTGACGCCAGATCAACAATCAACTGATAATTCTAAACAAAGCAACCCCACACGCTTCACTCAACGAGCTCAAGAGGAACGGATCTGGATCTACTTTTTGAGCATATTTATATATCTAAAAATCAGACTAGACCATCCACCGATCCCATTCCAAATAATGACTCCAGTCCTTGTTCGTCAACTCATGAGTCAGAACCTATTCCTAACCAGACAATTCCTCCCTCAGATTCAGAAGCCTCACCCCCAACAACTGTGACAACAATGCAGACAGAGACCTCCTCTTCAACTTCAACCGACAACATTACCGGGTCTGCAATCGACTATCCACTCAGTGAGGAATCCCAAATAGACGAAACGACATTACCCCACGAAAAGAAATGGATCCGACATCATCCTACAGATCAAATAATAGGAGATCCCAATACAGGAGTAACGACTAGAAGAACACATTCAAATGAATGTAATTTCACCTGTTTCTTGAGCCACACGGAACCTAAACGTGTAGTTGATGCACTACAGGATCCCAACTGGATAGTGGCTATGCAAGAGGAGATTAATCAATTCGAACGTCTCAAAGTATGGAACTTAGTTCCTCGTCCAAAAGGGAAGACTGTGATCGGAACAAAGTGGGTATTTAAAACAAAAAGGATGAAGATGGTGTTGTAATTCGAAACAAAGCCAGGCTCGTTGCTAAGGGATATAATCAACAGGAAGGAATTGATTACGATGAAACGTTTGCCCTGTAGCCAGAATCGAAGCTATTCGATTATTCCTTGCATACGCTGCACACAAAGATTTTACAGTCTATCAAATGGACGTAAAAACAGTCTTCTTGAACGGAATTCTGAAAGAAGAAGTGTATGTGTCACAGCCAGACAGATTTCTCAATGCTGATCATCCCGACTTTGTTTACAAACTCGACAAATCACTGTACGGACTTAAACAAGCTCCAAGGGCCTGGTATGAGGTGCTCTCCGACTTTCTTATCTCTTCAGGCTTCACTAAAGGAAAAATTGACACTACACTGTTCGTAAAGAAAAATGATTCTGATATTATGCTTGTGCAAATCTACGTGGATGATATCATTTTTGGCTCTACTAATCCTAAACTTTGTGAAGAATTTAGCATTCTGATGCAATCGCAATTTGAAATGAGTATGATGGGAGAAATGTCATTCTTCCTCGGACTACAAATCAAACAACTTCAGGATGGGATCTTCATCAATCAGTCAAAGTACATCCATGATATTCTCAGAAAATATGGGATCGACAAGAGCAAATCATCGAGCACACCTATGTCCACCTCATGCTCACTAGATGCAGATCACCTTGGTGAACCTGTAGATGTTACTCATTATAGAGGGATCATTGGATCACTGCTCTACCTCACTGCCAGTCGACCAGATATCTTATTCTCTACATGTCTATGTGCTCGATTTCAAGCTAATCCCAAGGAGTCGCACCTTCATGCTGTCAAAAGAATCTTGAAGTATTTAAAAGGAACACCAGACCTTGGACTGTGGTATCCAAAAACTCAAGTATGAAACTAATAGGCTATTCTGACGCAGATTTTGCAGGATGCAGACTGGACAGGAAAAGCACTTCTGGACATCTGCAATTCCTAGGCGATAAACTTGTATGTTGGGCCTCAAAGAAACAAAATTGTGTGTCAACTTCCACGGCGGAAGCAGAATACGTCGCTGCAGCAAGTTGCTGCTCACAAATTTTGTGGATCAGAACTCAGCTACGGGACTACGGGTTTGATTTAAATAAAATTCCTATTTACTGTGATTCCAAGAGTGCTATCGCTATTACCTGTAATCCTGTACATCACTCACGCACTAAGCACATAGATCTTCGCTATCACTTCATAAAGGATCATGTAGAAAGAGGCATAATAGAAATGTACTTTGTCAATACAGAGCTTCAACTAGCCGATTTGCTTACAAAAGCATTGGATGAAAAACGCTTCCAATTCTTAGTTGCAAAATTAGGCATGTTGAACCTCAATTTTTAATCTCGATTCTGCCTTCCTACAGTTCATTATTTATCTATTTGCTATGTTTCACTTCTCTTATTCTGTGTGTGTTATGTTAACCATTTATTTAGGACTTCAGTTTTTTTTAAGTTTTTAATTTTCAATAAATTTTTTTGTGTCCAATAAGTCGATGTAGCGCCAATGCTGATGGCGTAATACATCGAGGGGGAGAAATGCTATATCTATGCATCGAGGGGGAGTAAGTGAACTCATCAATAGTTTTTTTTAAGATACTCGATAGGCATTATCAATCATTTAATGTTTAAGATAATCGATAGGCATTGCATCTAGGGGGAGTTTTTCTACAAAAACGTTAAAATTTGTTCAAAACATGAACAACTCTCTCAAACACATAATACGCAGATAACTCTTATAAATTCTTCAAAACACGAACAACTCTCTCAAACACATAATACGCAGATAACTCTTAAAAACTCATATGCCCGATGAAGACCCAAAGCAGAACAGCAAGTAAAACAACGAATAAGCTCAAAAGAAGGCAAATCTCAATAACCAGCATATCCAAATTATGCTCAAAGTTACGTCTTAACTCTGCATGTTCCTCGAGCTTCTTCTCTTCTTCCTGCTTCTGCCAATTCATCTATTAACGCGAAAAATAAGAGATGAGTTAGTTCTTAGATGTAAGGTACTTCAATGAGATTTGAGACCTATCTATTTATAAACACGAAGGAAACTTACGTCATTTATTGTCCCGACATTAAGACGAATTTTTGACTAAGGTGACGTTTCTTTTCCTTCTCCAATAAGGATATCGTATCATGAAAATCGATCTTAAAAATCCATAGATTTGATATTATCCTTGTGATTGATTTGGATCATTTCTAGATTACTTGATTTGATCCTTGTGATTGAATTGGGTCATTTCTAAAATTTTATTGCAAATCAAGTATTAGGATTAAGATTCGCAAACTGTACTCATTTGAGAATCAAAAGCTCAATTCGCGAATCATCTCCAATTTTGACCAGTCAATGAGTAAAATTGCGAACTCACAGCTCTCAAATCGCGAACTGATCTATTCGCAAACCATCGCGACTTTGCAATCTACTTAGAATTCGCAATCTACTTCGAATTCGCAATCTAGTGGGCCTTTACTTCAAAAATTTACAGCCCAGCTCTAAACTAGGGTTCACACTTTAGGCCCGCGAAGTTTTTTTTATTTTATTATTTTACCAATTCGCAAACTGAACTCGCAAAACAAAAATCCCAAATCACAAACCCCTTCTTCGCGAATCCCGTTCATCAAATCTTCCATTATAGCTTGCATTTTCTGTGGTTGAGTGCTCAAATTGTTACCGTCGCATACTCGCGTCTTCTCTGTGGTATGTCTGCAACGTTGCTTTAACTCTTTCTTTCTTTTCCTTGTTTAACGATTGTTTTTCTTAAATCACAGGAGTGATTTCTCGAAGAACAGGTGGTTTGCAGTTGGTTCCTGTAGAAATGTTGTAGTTTTTAGTGATAACTTGAGTTTGTTTGTTTGATTTATGTACTGAAATCGAGTTTATCTTCTCAAATCGGGTTTTTCAAATCGAGGTTTTCCTTTTGGGTTCGAAATCTTTTTAATAAAAAGAGGGGGTATCTTTTTGATTCTTCAAAATGGAACTTTGCGGGTCCAAAAGTGTTTATTTTCAAACTATCTTATTACTCACTTTGCGGCTTTGAACGTCTGACTACATAATTCGCAAATTCAAAGATCGCGAATTACTCACTTTGCGGCTTTGCGATCCCTTTGTTTGACCTGGTCAATTTGCGAATCTTGTCGGAATCGCAAACTTTCTGCTTTGTAAAGTTCAAACTGACTTGACTTAGTCAAACCCGCAAACCGCTCTACTTTGCGAATTTAAATTTTCTTTACATTGCGAATTCTAGGTATACGAATTCAAATATTCGCAAGACACACTTTGCGTATTGGCGTTCGCAACACTCAATTCGCAAAGTCTCTTTCAACTAAACCCGCAGTCCAGTCTTTTTCAACTCAACCCGCAAACCTTTGAGCTCGCATTTCAGAATTCGCAAAAGTGTTCATTTTCAAACTTCTCGCAGAATTCGCAATATAGAATCCGCAAACTCGCAAAATCACCAACTTCCTTTGATCAACCCGCAATCCATACTTAGAAAATTTTTCGGACAAAATATTTCGTTAAACATAAATGGGCCCAACAGGAATAGGCCAAATCTTTCTAAACGGATTTTTTTAAAAAGCCCTTACTTAAACAACATTCTATATTGATATTCAATTGTTATAATATCACGTCTCTAACCTCTTTTGTTCTTCTTCTTGCAGTCTCAGCAGCACTTCCCGGTGTTAAAAATATAAAAAAAAAAAGGATGACGACACCTACGGATATGACCTACCCACCTACGGATCTAGTCTACCCAACTTCGAAATGGATAACAACCAAAGATAATAATTTCCAACTCGACCTGCATACATTCAAGTGCAAGGACGAAATCATCATATCCATTCTGAGGAATCACCATCTTGGGTATGCCTTCTCCGCCTCGGTCCAAGTTCCTACCGTTTACCTTCAACAATTCTGGGGGACAATGAAGACCAAAATTGCCCAAGATAATAGCATCTACTACGAGGCCCAAATCGCATCTGAGACTGTCACCATCACAAAGGAACTCATTCGTAGTATTCTAAGAATGCAAAGTCAACCTCAATACGAACCTGAGGCTTCCGAAAATGAGCTCCTGGAGGACATGATGAGGATGGGATACTACACGCCGATCAAGTTTGTCTCCCATTTTCAGAATTCCATGATCCCGCATCCGGGGCGAACGCTCTTCGCATTTGTCAATAAGTGCTTCTCACCCAAGCACTCAGGATGGGATAGATGCAATATCACAATTCTTCGGATCTTCCATGGGATCGTGTTTCGAAGAAATTACGACTTTGCCAAACTTATCACCACAGATCTCGACGACCAACTTTACCAACGAACTAAGTCCAAAAAGCCACAGAATTTGCCATATCCCCGTGGTTCTCACTTATCATCCATCATTTTCTGACTACAACACCGGGAATACCATCACGACCAGTAGAAGAAAATTTCACCCCACCCAAACTGCGCTACCTTCAGAAGGGAAAGACTGATGAGAAATATTCGCGCAAGGCAATGCCAATCCCTCACGAGTTACTCGTTCTTGCAAACCCCGACCATATCGATGCCTATTGCAGAAATTACAAAGTTCCTCACCCCACGACACAGGACAACCCACCTGAGTCTAACCCAGGGGTTAGTGAAACAGAGAGAGCTGAAATGAGCGAGAGAGAAAGAGAGAGTGAGATCTTGAGAGAAACCACAGAAACTGAATCTATCCACACACACAACAGACTACATCTCAAGAAGCAATCCCTGACCAACCACCACCATCCTCTGAACAAACCATACCTGAACAATCACTCGAGGAACAACCACATGCCGAACAAATTGAACAACCACTAATGGATGTTCCAGAGATAACTACTACTGCACTACCTCAGTCAGAAAAAGCCGGGTCAATCCCTAGGATAGAAGACGTCGTAATCGACCCAACGACGCATGAGCAAACCCCACCAGACCATTCACTTGTCTCCCAACAGACAAGTGTCTCAACGCAACACGAACCAACCCAAACCTCCCGCAGCTCGGTTCCTGTGTCTGTACCAACTCGAGAAATTCCCATTTCCGTGACACAGACCGAGCCTCTGCCTGATCCTCAGGCCTCAACGTTCATAGAAGAGCCCCAAATAGAGGCTCTTCAAGGATTGGACGGAAGTCTCTCAGATGGTGATGATTTCAGCAGCTCACCATCCGCGAGCCACCGTACAGAACCTAGTTTTGGACGCGTGCTAACGGGACGCCTTGGCGATCCCGGAGATAGCTCCACCCAAGCCCGTCACACTGACGAGGCCATAACGACCCGAGCACCATCTCCAAAAGATGTGTCGCAAGGAGAGGTCGGAAGACCCAAGGACCCCGAAGTTCCACGAACTTCGGGTGACGAGGGCCGCCGTCCAGAACCTCGTTCTGAACGTGTGCCAACGGCTACCTCTAGTGGTGCCGGATCAATTCCAACACAGGTGACGACTGCCTACTTGGAGAATCGGCTGTTCGAATTCTTCGAGACTGTAACCCTACCAAGGGTCAAAGGTCTTATTAAGGAGGCGGTTCAAGCAACTTCCACCGACAAAGGGAAGGCTCCCATATCTGACCAACCTCCTCCTCAACAGCCGGTACTTCCTCGTCTTCTCACCCTGCCACCACGCAACCCGACGATACCTAACTTGTACACAGTGCCTCTGCTTGAACTCTTTGACGTTGGCATTGCTCGCATAATAGAACTCGACAGCAGACGAAGCATTGAAGAAGAAGACCTCTACAGGAAGCTGATCGCAGGTGGCATCATCCCACCTCATGATGCGAGCATACCGACTGACACATGCCGCCAAGAAGGCCCTAGTCAGAAACGTCGTCACGACGATCCAGACGACCAGGATCGTCCTGAGGGGGAGAGTAGGAAGAGACCGAGAACCAAGTCTCCTGTTATTCGCGGCGGAAGAAGCAGAGGACGCGGGGTTCAAACGCGTGGAGGCAGTTCGTCACGACCACCTAATCGACCACCAAGGTCCTCCAGTGGCAGACAAGCTACACCAGGGCCGAACCAGACAACCTCCCTTGGTGAAGTCGAGTCTGCTCCCTCGAGGATCTCCACCCAACCAGTCCAAGCAACTACAACCCCTCGTCAAAAGGATCCTCAAGACTACATTGACAGATATATCTTAGACGAGGAATGGATGACGAGAACAGAGACAGCAGAAGAGTCCCGCCTAAGGATTGAAAGCGTTCGTAATTTATTAAAGGCGGCAGCAGCAGACTTCTGCTTCATCGAGCGAGAGGAAGAGGAGCAAGGAGAAAATCCTGAGGCAGATCTTCCAGAACTTCCAGAACTCCTTCAGCATCAGGTGCCCGAGGAACCAACGCCAGGCTATGAGTTCATAGAAACTCGTTGGAGAAACGCGAAGATCAAGGCACCTTTCTTGAGGATCTATATCCAAAGATCTGGAGGAAGGAAGAAGAAATAAAGGGAGTCAACGAGCTGAATCTTCGAGGCCTTGAGCACCTAAGAGGGACGTATAGGGGACTTAGCCATCAGATTATGCTCTGGGAAGTCACGGCCAAGAAAGGAATGAATAGAGATCAATACAGGAAGTACATGAGAGATCAATCGGCCATCTGTGATGTTGTGGATGTCGAATGGGCGGTAGGTAGATATGTAGGCCCTGTCTTTGTTATTGATCGATATGACAGGAAAATTGTAAAATATTCAGAAGCAGATCTTCCCTATCTTCCACTGGGCGAACTCAACAAGCTCTACAATATTTATCGCAATAAGTTTCCCCTTGACACTCACACAAGGCGAGATGGTTATAGAGCTATCAAAAGAGTGTATGCTGAGACAGGTCAAGTATTTTGCTGCTCATGACTTCCAAATGGCCTTAGAAAGCAATATGAGCAAGGTCAACCTGACACGTCCAGACAACAGATATAAGGATCTCGAAAAGTATGAAGAGGGATTTATCTTCCTTGAACCACAACCAGGGGTCACTTACCTTCAAGCTCAGAAGAAAGTGAAGCAGGTGCTACTTCTGTCAGAGATCTCCAAATTCTCAGATGGAACATTGAAGATTATCCTCAACCAACTTCGGGATAAGAAGAAGACAGTTTTCGAAGATGACAAGCTAGAAGGAACAGAACTGGAAGAGAAAGATGTCCTACGGAAACTCATCGAGAAGATCAGATATCGGATCGTTCTTCGGAACGACATCAGACAGTTCGAGACTGCCTTAGGATTCAGGAAGACCTACTTGGCTCATAGAGAACCTCCACCTCCACCTCGCTCGAAGAAAAAAGAAATGAAGACTTTGTTTATTTGCTTGATTGTAATTTGGACACTTAGGGGGAGAATGTTAGGAATATTTTAGAAGTGTCCAAAATATTAATTCTAAGTCTTGTAATTTCTTTTCTATGCATTTTATAGATGCTTTATTTTTGTAATAGGGTTGTATTTGTAATGGGCTTGTTAGGGGCCCAATGGGCTTAAATACCTCACAAGGTATTTAAGCTTAAACCCTAACAAGCATTATCAAGTTTTCTATTTGCAAAACCCTCACGTATTCAACAGTAAACCTATATAGCACACTATTCAAATATTACGAAGGTTAAATCTGTTGAAGTGTTCTTGGATAATCTGGAATTACAAAAGGAATTTCACGAATGCAAGAAGTTCATAAATCATGATGGAAGTTATTAAAGTTGTCAATAGTGGAGAATATTATAATATTTGGTGAGCTATGTATGGCAATAATTGGAACGCTTAACATGGGCAGAAATGAGTAGATAACAATAAATGGATGATGACTCATGAAATGGATGATTCGTGAAACTTAAAATGAATGAAGTAGACAACTTGCGAAGTGGTTAGTTGGGAATTCGTCAAATATTAATAGTATACCATAGGTTCACGAATTGAAATGATGACTTCACGATTTGGAGTACTGTAGCGAATTGAGAGGATAGTAATCTACGAAGTTGGACAATTAAGGAATCTTAGAGTGGCATGAAAACGATTAAAATAATAATCCAACGTGCATAATTGCTAAGTGTTGTAAGGATAAAGACAATATAGGAAACATTGATGTTACTATATGTGTGAGTGGAGATAACTTTAGGAAAAGTGGGGCAACCTAGAAAACAACCTTATGCTAAGATAATAATAATTATATGTAGTTAAGGACGAATAGGAGATTGAGTTCATGAAGTAGAACCCAACTCTAAATGAGTGAATTCGCAAACTAGTTGGCAATAATGAGTTCTTAGAATAAGTTCGCGAATTAAGAAAGCACTTCGCAAATGGAAGTAGATTGCGGGTTGAACGATGAGTTTGCGAAATAAAGACTTCGCAGGCTAAATGATGAATTCGCGAATTGGAAATGAGTTTAGCGAATCATAGGAGTTTCACGGGTAATAATTACTTTTGGAATTGATCGAGTTTTCGGAAGAAAATTATAAACCTGCACAATTAGAATATTATTTTTGAAACGAGAATATTTAGATAATTTAAGAACGCAAATAGTCAGCTAATTTAGCAAATGGACTCGAGCAGACTGTCAGGGACTAGTAGACAGAATTGTGAAGAGAAATTGCTTGTTGGACTACTAGGAATCTATCATATGCAGGGAGAAGTTGCCTCATAAACTCTGTGCTACTATCTCTACACAGCTACTGGGGGTCAATCTTTGTACTGCCTCGAAGTGTGGTTAAATTAGTGGATCAAAAGTGTAGAGAATTTATTTGGGGAAGGACTGAGAGGGGGCACATGCCAGCCTTGGTGGCTTGGGATTTGGTATGCGGAAGGAAAAGCTGTGGAGGTCTCAACATAAGAAGCTGCGGGGACTGGAATTATGCCTGCATTGGGAGGCTGATATGGGACATAGCTGGGAAGAAAGATTGCCTGTGGATCCGTTGGGTGGCAGGCGTGTATCTGCGGGGTGTAGATTTCTGGTCACATGAGGCACCTAGGGACTGCAGCTGGACATGGAGAAAGCTAAATAAGATCAAGGAGATGTTTAGACATGGCTATGAGCAGGGGAGGTGGCTTGCTACTGCACATGGGAAGTATACAATAGGTTCTGCTTACACTTGGCTGGGAAAAAACAGAGAGGTGAAATTCGAACTAGCAGATGCTGTTTGGAACAGATGGTCAGTGCCTAAGCACTCTATACTGCTTTGGCTGATATGTCATGGAAAAATACTAACCAGAGACCGATTACAGCAATGGGGGATGCAGATAATAGATACAAATGTTTACTTTGTGGGACAGATGAGGAAACAATTGCCATTTATTCATGTGCTGTGAATTCAGCCGAGTTATCAGAGAGAAGACGCAGGAGTGGCTCGAAGTCCGAATTGCAGACACACTGGAGGGGCTGAAGAGGCAACTAAAACAGCTTGGTAAGCGCAAACATGAGGCGTGCAAGGTGCGGATCATGGTGATAACCGCCATGCTATATGTGGTGTGGAATGAAAGGAACCGAAGATTGCATGGGGAAGATGCAAGATCAGAGGAAGAAGTTGCAAGAAGAATCAAAGGAGTGGCCATTGAACAGCTCAACATATTGAAATGCCTCCATATAAGACTGGCCGATCAGAATTTTGTTGCTCAACTGCTATATTAATATTGTTAGTAGTGTGAGCAAATAAGTGTAATATGTTGAACATATGTGCGATTGTGGTAATGATAACTCTTTACCAAAAAAAAAAAATAAGAATGGATCATGCATAATAGAGCACGCATATCATTACATATGACATTTATGGATTATATATTTGTCGACAATAATATTTGAATAGGTTTGAATTCTGAAAAGGGCAAGGATAAAGTCGAGTGACGAACGGGGTTTAAAAGCCATACTGTGAGTATGATACGCAACATGTGTTCTGCTCTTATGTGTTTATGTGAATTAATTGATTGATGATTTTCTGATAGACGTATTATTAGAAACTAATGTGAATTATGCGGCCGTAATGTGCTACTTTGCGATATGTGCGATTCGATGGTATATTGAATTTATATGTCATACAAGGTGAAAGTAAAGTATTGCATAAGGAGAAACCGTTGTGACTGCTATGACATCGGACGACTTGATACACAGCTATGGTTTCATCCCTACAAATCGGGGGATTACAGAGTCATGTACAGGCACACAAAAATATATCTATGGTTAGAGAGTCCCATTCATGGGCCCTTACGGGGTCAATAGTACGAGTCCAGCAGATTCATAACGGAAGTATCGAAAATAAAGGATCAAATAGAATTGCATTGGTCTATGGATTATGGTTACGTGACAAACTTTGATGTTTGATTACGTGATGATTATGTGAATTGAAATGCACAAGTATTGTGAATCTACAGATTCTATGAATGATGGTATATTTATAGAAACGTTTATGAAAGAATCGAAAGGAAGAAATTAATGTTCTGTTACAGTTTATTTATTATTCGTATAATGGAATAACATGTTGCAATCATACTCTGAAAAATTGTTTCCTCAGTTGCTGTAGATATTTAGCAGGCAACTTAGAGTGCATCGTCATACGACACATGGATTCAAGGTGGGCCGGCTGCGCTCTCACCTACTCCCCTAAGTTCATCGTGCGCATGTAGTATAAGAAACGCTAGCGACTTTTATATGCAATTCCACCTTCTCCCCCACCCCCCACCCCAGCCAGTCTAATTTGTTTTGTTTTGTTATAGGATACTCTCATGCAAGCTACAATTAATAGTGCACTTGTGGGAAATTTTGAGCGCCTACTTGAAGAGGGCTATCTGTTTTCAATATCAAACTTCGATATTGTCAATTCTCCAGAAAGATATCGTACAACAGAGCATAGTTATATGATACGTTACAATAGACGTACAACTATGTCTCAGGGTGCTGGTCATGATCTTATGATAAAAACAGAAAAATTTCAGTTTCAGTCCTCTCAGTATTTGGAGATAAATGTCGGCTTGCAGATTTATTTACCAGGTTCGCTCCCATATCTCTATAGAATGGCTATGTATTCCTCATCTAGACGTGGAGTTATATTGGTTCATCTAAGAAATTTAACCCCCCCCCCCCCCCAATTAGATGTCATTGCACTGGTTTCATCCACTGTTGAGCTGGATGACAATGGTAATGGGAATTCATCGCGGACTATGGTGAATATAATTCTGGAAGGGTATTTTTTTGTCAACAATCTTATTATTCTCATTCATGGTCTGCATTTAGTCAATTGTCGATAAAGAAATGTTTCTATTTGTAGCGGTTACCGTGCAGCCGTTACTGCTTGGGATGAGAAGTCGCGCGAGTTTTATAAGAGGCTGAAGGGAACTGTTGGGGGCAATACAGTGATTATTGTGACAAATATCAATACACGGATTTTCAAGGTGTTTTGTATGTCAAAGTACTGTTTTCTGGTCAATAAACATTTGTAATGGTATTGTCTGTGTAGCGCCCGAGCCTTGTCCTTGGCCACTTGTAGATGTCCTTGGCATCTTCTCCCTCATGAGGGTCCTGATCGTCAGGATCGTCATGTCTGCGCCGTGAGTGGGAGCTTCGGCCGCGGCAGGTGTCGGTCGGTGGCTCAGGATGATCCACCATCGCCGATAGAGGGATTCTTCTTGAGGCGATCGGATGGACAGACCTATCAAACGGGCAAGGAGTATGTCGTGGAGCTCGGTGATTGGATTGTGTATGGGTTGATGAGGATGGAGGAAGTGGCTAGAGGGTCTGTGGGTGTGGGTTGTGGAGGTGTGGGGTTGGTTCGTGACGACGAGCCTTCAGAGGCAGGTGCTTTCCGGTATCTCTTCGGGATGCCTCGAGTGCTTGGAGTACTCTCTCTGTGATCTTTTCTTCCATTGATTGTACAGCGGCATAGAGAGCGGACTGGAACTATTCGGTCGTCACGAAGGGTGCGGACGCCTCCATGGATGGACCAGGACGACTGACGTCGCCTGTTATCAACCCGTGAGTAGACACCGACTCCGTGGGTTGGCTCACAGTCACTTGAGGTTGTGCTGTATGAGACTTCCACCCAATCCTCGAGTCGAATCCTGAGGATTCGTCTCTATGGGTGTTGTTGCAGGCTCGGGTTGCGCCTGCGAACCAGACACTATGTGAGTTGGTTGCGGCTCAAGATTGAGCGATGAAGTGTCAGCAACACTTGTCGTTGTGGGCAGCGGAGGATCTGGTGCGACGGTGACGGCCGGAAAGAGAGACTACAGTTGAATGCTCAGTCTTCTGGGAGTCCACCTGATCAGACTGATTTCCTCGTCAGACTCTGTGTCAGACGGGGTGGCCGTGTGTGAGGAGTGAGTTCATGATAGACGTCCTCCAGTGCCTAATCCGTCACCGGTGGAAGAGAGCTTTGCCCCATTTCCGTTTCGGGCTGTGCCTCTTGTTGAAGAACTTCCTCGAAAGATTCTTCGAGCACGCCAACATGTAAGGGCACTTCCACTTGCAGTTCGAGTGCAGGAGCCTCGAGTTCCATCTCTGTAGCCACGACGTCTATCAAAGTATCTTCGACGTCGGGCATTGGCTCTTCGACCAAAAGAGACTCCTGTTGAAGCTCCTGAGCGACAACATCGATCATCGTGTCGTCAGGGCTTGGATGGTGTTGTTGCGATTGGGGAGGGCTCACAGTACATCTGCCGGGGGCCCTCTAATCATCTGCTCCGTTAAGTTGTGTTCCCGGCAGAATCTCTGATACTCAGCTCCCGCGGGGTCGGCGAGCCTGAGTAAGTTGAGTGGAATCGGCATCGACGGTTGGTCCAGGTCCGTGAGCCGTGGGTTGTGGAAAAACTTAAGCCTTGGCGGCTGGTAGTTTCCACCAGGAGGCAGCCGAGGGATGTTCTCTGCATGTAGCTCCATGAACTCCCTGATGATTACACTGAACCATCGAGCATAGGGCACGTTCTTCGACCTTCGATTCTCCTTTAGCCGAATCTGGTCCGCGAGGTCGTTCCAGATCAGCTGTGAGTAGTCATAGTTTCTTGAGAAGGCGATCCCGTGATTGCTGTTGTCCTTATCGAATCCTGCGTGCTTGGGCGACAGACACTTATTCACTATTCCGAATAGTGTCTTCACGGGTGTGGAATTCCGCTGCTCAAGACCTGGGCCAATCTCGTGAGCGGCGGTGGTATCCCATGTGCAGAAAGTCCTGAATCATCTCTCCGTCCGTCGGGAGCGGGTCGTAGTTATCGTTGTGAGGCAAGTCCAGTATCATGCCGAACTGGCTCTTGCTCATGTGAATATGCCGCGTCCTGATTCGGGTCATGAAGGAGAATGTCCCATCTGCTACGACTCCTTGTATGCATCCCCAGAACTGCTGGAGATAGACCATCGGCACCGATGCGGTGACCGTTAACACATGCCAGATGGGGTGGCCTCTGAGGATGGATACGATGATCTCGTCCGGGCACCGAAATGTGTCCAGATCGAGCTGAAAGTTCGTATCCTCAACCTTCAAGTACAGATTGTGATCGTAAATGTGGTTGTATCTTGGGTAGCGATCCATCTGAAAATAAGATATGTAAAAGTTTATTAGTTCAATTTTATTTTCAGTCGCAATATAAATAAATGTCATCAAACTATAGTAATATATCAAATAATAGCATGTTTGATGAATTTTGAATTGAAATCATATGAAATGCATAGAGTATGTTCAATTTCAAAAATCGTGATGGCATTATTGTAATTTCGAATAAAATATTGTCGCGTGAAAAATCGTTCGAAATTTCGCTAAGTGTTGAATCAGTAAGTCTCTGTTCATGCCGAGAAAATTTTTCGGTTGATAAAATTGAATTGCAAATTGATTTTCCATACACTGATTTCAATTGAAACGTTTCCGTGTAATAATTTTTTTTTTGATCGAGAAATTTTATTTGCGATTTTCGCTACAGAGTAAAAGACTTAGAGAAAAATTTTCTAAGTGTTGAAGTTGAAATCTAGACTGTAGTCGATCAATTTTACGATCGAGAAAAATTCCGTGTAAATTTACGATCGAGAAATTATTTCTCAGGTAAATTTACTATTGAGAAATTTTCCTCAATTGAATAAAATTTTTCGATTGGAAATTTGTCGAGCGAAATGTGATTTTCGATCCTAAGTAAAAATTGTCGCTTCAATATCTTTCAATCGAGAAATTGGTCAACGAAAGACTAAGTCACTCCGTCGAGAAATTTTATGATCGAAAAATTAAGTGTTGAAATATTAATTTTTCACTGTTAAAATTTTGCGACCAAATTGAAATTAAATCGAAAGTTCTATTTTGCGATAGTAAGTTTTACGCTCGATAAATTTGCATCTTAAATTGTATAGTCAGTGCATAAGTTTTTCGGTCGCTGAAAATTATAATTGGATTTCTCGATGGTAAGTGTAACGGTTAAAATCTTTTATCGTGATGACTAAGTCAAAATTTTGCGATCGAAAACTAAATCGACACAAATAGGTTCTCAATTCAATTAAGTCTATTTGCGATCGACAAAGTTCTTCGACAGCTTCAAAACTTCAAAGTACCCAGTTTCATCGAAACTCATTTTATCATCACAGATGGAAATTTTCTAACGATTTACGCTATCTGTTTCATCCAAAACCTCGAATCTGTCTAAATAACAGGCATTTAACTCAGAAAATCCAAGAAGCATGCCTAGATTTAGTGAAACAGTATACGTTTAAATATTTTTTGAAGAACAGTCGAAAAAATCTTAACTAAATATGCGAAAAACTACAGAATGGAAATGCAAATCAAGTTATAACATTCGCAATCGTTAACCGAATCGAATTTCTACCTTAATCAGACGATTTGAAGTGAAAAATTGAAAGAATTTTGAAGGATTGTGTATCGTCTGAGAAAGTTTTGCAAGAGAGAATTTTTTCTATCGATTAGGTTTTGCGTGACAAAAAGTTTTTCGACTGACAAAAGTTAACTTTTTTAACCAGCATTAATTCAATGTTGGGTTTACGATTGGACGTTATGCGATTAAATGGATCAGGCCCATTACTATTTGCGTTCGAGAAATTTTTGAAATCGAAAATTGCTCTCAATTCAAATTTTTCGATCGCAAATTATCGCGGCCAATCAAAATTGTTCCCAACACTGTTTACGATCGAGAAACTTATGATCGTGAATTAAGTCTTCTATCTAGTTTCTCGATAGTAAGTACTTATAAAATTTTCAGATTGACCCCTATCTCCCTTTGTAAGACTACCCCTTAGTATTTAAAATAAATGCAATTAACTCCCTGTATTTTCCGGGTAGTAACGTCTAGCTCCCTGGCAAAAATTTAAAAATCTGTACCACTTAGAGAGAAGCGTTAGTAATAATGGAGTTAATCAACAATTATTTTTGGCAGTTTTATCTTTGAAAATATGGTCTGTGTCTAGCTCCTCTCTTTGTAGTGTCGACGTCTCGCTCCTTAATTTTGAAAGATCTGAAATACTCAGAGAAAAACGTCAAAAATATTTGGAGCTAATATACAAGTCCTATACTTGCTCCCCCTCAAATAATGCACACGAATTGATTATTATGCAAGCATATGAAATCAAGTCACGAGCACACAGATTTACCAAGTGAGCATGTGTACATAGTCCCCGAAAACATGTACTTTAAAAATATTGTGTGAGCGTAGAAGCAATGAAAAATTTATTGCATTTAAACAATTCAGTACCAATGCAATCTAAAGTTGCATTTAGAATGTGCGATATACTAAAGAAATTCGCATTTATTCAATTCAATGCATATGAAACATAACATTTCATGTCAAAATGTGCGAAATTTTTATTTATTTATTTCTTGTATATATATGTATATATATATATATATATGGGATGGGGTCAGATTATTTTGCTTCGATCAATCGTCACGCCTAAAATTTTACGAGACATTTCAAAGAAGAAAATGCCGTCAAGTCATGTCGTCAAACTAAAGTCCTAAGTTCATAGACTGGTCCATGTCGACAACTCTCACCAGGTTCGATCTTGCTCTCAATTAGCTATCTTGGGATTTTATATTTTTATCACTCAAGTCAACACAAGCAATTTTAAGTCAATTTACCTGTGATCGAGGCATTTTTAATCATTTCACCTAAGCGAGAGACCGTCTATGTGGAATCAAAGGGTTGTAAGGGTTATAATTTGGCTAGGACTTAGAACGGAAGGAATTTAAAGGAAAGTGAGTCTTAATTTACGTCCGTCTCCTCGGCGTCTTCCAATCTCTACGAACTATCCGTGAGCTACTCCGCTATGAGAGATTATCGTAGGCGAAGTTCTTCTTGTTGGTTCTCGGGCCGATACTGAGCTCCTCTTCTCTTAATCCCTATTGAGGTTTCAGAGATTATCAATTTGGAGAAGTTCTCGGTTATGGAATTCGTACCCGAGGCTGCACTCCTCTTCTCGTTTCTCGATATAAGACCGGATTGTCTTTGGAGAAGTTCACTTCGTGGTGCTCCTCTTCCAGCCGTTCTGACGAGCGTACGAGATTATCGTTGGAGAAGTTCACAGCAGGATCCATGCCACTTCTACAAGGTAGTCCGAAGGCCGGTTCCTTTGGTCTGTTTGTTGCGCGTTGAGCAATGCCTTCTTTTGTCATCATTTGCTTTTTCTTTTGTTATCTCCCCCTCCTTTTCTCGTTTGAACAACCATTCGAAGAGTATAAAATTCGGTTGAAGGCTGGGAATGGGTTTTAAATGAAGAAATGGACGGAGAAGGCTCAAAGTGGATGACTAAGGGCTAACGTGGGGAAATTTATATAAGGCCGAATGAGGAATATCCTAAACTCCCTTATCATTTTCCTAACGATCTAACGCAAGATGATTATGAAGCCAAGTATCACTAGTTAAGACAAGCAATTGATGTGTGACTCACTCGAGAAATAGATCCGAAGAGAGAAAAATAGAACAAGGCTTGAATCCTCAAATTTATAGTGGCTTTGTGTCTAGTGGAGCAACCTAATGACCTTTAGACACAAGAATGCGACTTAGACTGACAAAATTAGCAATTAAATTGATCGCATGTCGGGGTAAAATTCTAAGTGACTTTTAGATCAAAGCATCCTAAAGGATTTCGCCATACCCCTTTATATTATATATAGAAATATATATTATTATTATTATATTTTATATTTTTTATATTTTTATCACGCAAGATAAGAACAAATAAGGATAGAAAACACATAGAATAGAGCATGTGATAGCACAGAAGATCAGGTAATGCACATATTACGGAAGATTCAACATGCCTAATTTTCCGACAAGGAATTGAAATCGTTTCTCATCCAATGCCTTGGTGAAAATGTCGGCTAGTTGAAACTCCGTGTTCACAAAGTACATCACTATCGTGCCTTTTTCTACATGATCTTTGATAAAATGATATCTAATGTCTATGTGTTTTGTGCGTGAATGATGAACAGGATTGCAAGTAATGGCGATTGCACTCTGACTATCACTATATATGGGTATATTATTCAGATTGTACCCACAGTTGACACAGCTGGCGGCAGCTACGTATTCTGCTTCGGCCGTCGAAGTTGACACGCAGTTCTGCTTTTTGGATGACCAGCAAACCATCTTTTCGCCTAAAAATTGAGCGCCACCGGACGTGCTTTTCCTGTCCATTCGGCAACCTGCATAGTCAGCGTCAGTGTAGCCGATGAGTTTAAAATATGTACCCTTTGGATACCATAGGCCAAGGGTAGAGGTAGCGTAATATTCTTTTGACCGCGAGCATATGGGATTCTTTGGGATCGGCTTGGAAATGGGCACACAAGCATGTGGCAAACATGATGTCCGGCCGGCTCAAGTAAGGTAGAGAAGAGATCCAATGATACTGCGATACAGTGTGATGTCGACCGACTTGCCAGCGGAATCGGCATCCAACTTGCAGCTTGGTGACATAGGAGTGCTGAGACGCTTGCTCTGGTCTTGATGAAATTTCTTCAGAATATCCTTGATGTATTTTGTTGACTGATGAAAATTCCATCATCGAGCTGCCTGACTTGGAGTCCTAGGAAAAACTGCATCTCTCCCATGTGACTCATCTCGAATTTGCTCTTCATGAGACCTCCAAACTTCTTGCAGAGCCGAGGATTTGTTGATCCGAAGATGATGTCGTCGACGTATACTTAGACGACCATCAGATCTTTGTCATGCCATTTAATGAAGAGGGTTGTGTCTATCGTTCCTCGTATGAATCCAGACGTCACGAGGAAATCACTCAGGACATCGTACCAAGCACGAGGGGCTTGTTTTAGTCCATAGAGAGCTTTGTCCAAGCGATAGACATGATCGGGATGTTCTTGATCAACGAAACCTTCCGGCTGAGCGACGTAGACTTCTTCTTTTGACATTCCATTGAGAAAGGCGGTTTTAACATCCATCTGATAGACTTTGAAGTCTTTGTGAGCCGCATAAACCAGCAGGAGGCGGATAGCTTCGATATGAGCAACAGGAGCATAAGTCTCGTCGTAGTCGATGCCTTTCTGTTGATTGTATCCCTTAGCAACTAGCCTTGCTTTGTTTCGGATCACTTCACCATCTTCATTCTTCTTATTCTTGAAAACCCATTTAGTTCCGTCCACTGTTTTCCCATGTGGACGGGGTACCAAGGTCCACACTCGAAGATGTTCGAATTGATTTATTTCCTCTTGCATTGCAATTGTCCAATCCGGGTCCCGAAGTGCATCTGCTACTTTGGTAGGCTCGTTTTGGCTCAGGAAGCAACTGAAAAGACTGTGTTGATGACGTGTCCTCACACCAACCGAGGGATCGCCAATTATTTGATCAACCGAGTGGTCTCTCGTCCACTTGCCCTCATGAGGCAAGGCTGAAGTCGATGCGTCAGCCATCTGTGGATCTAGATTGCCTATAGTCTCAGATTGATCGTTTGTCTGAGGAAGTTCCAATACAGCACTTGGATTGATCGTCTCAGATGGTACTTCCCTGATGACCACTGTAGGTTCTTCGGTGTTCTGTGGCAATTCTGAATTGGGTGGAGTAGAGGTGTGAGATGAACTTGGTACGTCGGTCTCCATTGTTGGTGTCGTCGTGTATGACCGATATACCGGTTCGAAGAGAGAATCCAAGTCGTCTATTGCAAGTCTCGTTGCTTCGTCTGACACTGATCCTGAAGTTGTTGCCATCTTCTGTTGGTTTTGTGCCAACACACCAGTGATTACGGGTTCTGACATGTTGTCTTCAGAAGCCAACGGTTAGGCACGGGTCCTGGACTGAATTGACCAGAAGCCATCGGGTTAGGCACGGATCCTGAACTGAATTGAGCAGGAACCATCGGGTTAGGCACGGGTCCTAAACTGAATTGAACAGGAACCATCACTACCACTTCGTGGAAAGTGACATTATAGCTTTCCTTAATAGTTCGGTTGGACTTGATGTATACTCGGTATGCTTTTGATGTTGAAGAATACCGACAAATGTAGCTTCGAATGCTTTAGGGTCGAACTTTGCACGTTGCTCTCGGTCGTTCGCCACAAAGCACTTGCACCCGAAGACTTTAAGGAAAGAGATGTTGGGCACTATATTATTCACAATCGCATACGGAGTCTTGTTGAACCGTTTGTGAACCACCGTCCTGTTTTGAGTAAAACAAGCGGTATTGACTGCTTCAGCCCATAGAAAGTGTGGAAGTCCCGATTGGATCAGCATTGTACGAGCGGCTTCCACTAGTATTCGATTTTTCCTTTCAACGACCCCATTTTGTTGAGGTGTTTTGGCGGCTGAAAATTGTTGACTTATTCCAAGTTTCTGATAAAACTCACTGAGGTGACTGTTCTTGAACTCAGTGCCGTTGTCTGTTCGAACGACTTGAATAGTCTGTTGCAGCAGATTTTGAGTTGTGTTCACAAAATTGATAATCAAGTCACCAGTCTCATCTTTCATTCGGAGGAACTTAGTCCACGTGTAGCGAGAATAGTCATCCACAATCACTAGGACATACTTTCTTCCATTGATACTCTGAGTTTGCATCGGACCACAGAGATCCATGTGAATTAGTTCCAATGGTCGAGAAGTAGACGCGATTTGCTTGACGTGATGAGATGCTCGCTTCATTTTTTCTAATTGACATGCCGAACAGTGATGCTCCCTTTGTAGTTGTATAGTTGGAAGACCGTGAACCAACTTTTTCGTAGAAAGACGTTGGAGAGCTTTCATATTCAGATGAGACAGTCGTTGATGCCATAAGCTGTTCCTCTGTAAATCCGTCTGAGAAATGAGGCATACAGCTGTCGAGGGCCGCACAGACGTCAGGTTGATCGTGTAAAGATTGGATCTCCGAAGTCCTTGAAGGAGTTCTGTGTCCTGACTATCCAAATTCTGCACCGGTCAGCATGGAAGACCACCTGGAAGCCTTTGTCACAGAATTGGCCTATGCTGAACAAGTTATGGCGGAGGCCTTCGACGTACGAGACATCTTTGATGGTCAGATTTTTCAAAGTGATATCCCCAAGTCCTAGAATCGGGGCTGAATCGTTGTTCCCAAATCTGACTTTGCCATTTGGTCGGTCTTTGTAGTTGCTCAGCAGCTCTTGACTACCAGTCATGTGTGTGGAGCAACCGGAGTCGAGGTACCCCACATGATGGATCTGCAAAGACAATTTAGAGAGCTTTAGGTACCCACTTAAGCATGTGTCCTCTCGGATTAGCAGATTTAGTTTTGGGTTCAGATATGACTCCTAAATCTATTTTTGGAAGAGTCTTAATAACCCATTGCACTTTTGAAAAGGTGGGTTTGGGTTTTGCCTCTATAGGAGACTTGGCTCTTTTGGCTTTTGTCGTCATAGGCGGAGATTTAGGAACCCATTTCGGTTGAACCTTACAGGGAAGGTTAATTTCAGCACGTACAAAGCTTTGGAGGGTTTGGCTGAGGAAAAGATCTTTTCTTGTGATAGTCTCCTAAGGTGCTTGGGGATTTAATTATACGGGATACCTTAGGTGAGCACATTCATGTATAGCGCCGTAAGCTTTCTTTATGGCTGGATCTTGTTTCCTACGTGTCTTTCTTGTGGCATTTGTTTCAGAATGATTAATTTTTGACGTAGAGCCTATTTCGAAGTTGGTGCTTCTAAAAGTGGAAATAGCTCTTTTATTTCTACGAATGTCTTTTTTTGTAACAGGAGTAGCATGCTCAGAAACATTTAAATCTAATGGCTCCTTCTTTATCTTAGGGCTAGACACTCTCGCCTTTGTTTATAGTGCTAACGCTACGCTCCTTGTAGACGTAGGTAAAGTGAAATTAGTCATAGCACTTTTAACAAAATTATTATTACAATATTTATCTTTCAAAGGCGATTTTTTATTTTTCACGCTTTTTGTAATAGCGTGAGAGGTAGTTTGGGGGGACGAGGAAGTCTTGAGATTTTCCATCTCCTTAAAGAATTTTTTCTTTTCAGCTTCGAAATTCTCTCGTTCTTTTTATAACTTTGCCTGTGACTCCTCTATCTGTATTATGATAGGGGTTTTGTAGAGAGAATTTTTATAATTAATGGCTTTAACTTCCTCGTGGTGTGTTTGAGAATCAGGAGGTAGAATTTGAACTAAATTGCAGACAGGAGTTAGAGTTTCTTTCCTATTTTTGTCCCTTTCATAGTTCTTTGTAGTCAAAGGGGATTTCTGGACCATGGGACCTTGTCTAATGGACGAATCGAAAGTATTTGCATAAGACGACTCAGTAAAATTTCTAAGAGAGGTTATTCCTAAGCGCATGTGTTTAACATCATATATTTCTTTCTTTTGTAAAACACACGGGTTAGTGAAACCTATGCGTTCTATAGGATTATAGAACTCTATATCCTTGGGCTTGTTCAAAAATATTGTCTGTTCGGACTGTCCCCTACGCGTAACTATATCGTCTACTTTCTTTACTTTGGCATATAGTTTCTTGCGTTTCTCACCTAGGAGAGCGTAATTATTTTCCACGGTTAGTTTCGCGGCTTGACAGGCATCGAAATCCTTACTAAGCTCACTAATCATAGCATTCGATGTTTCTAATTGAGCTTCTAAGTTAGTGATCTTAGAGGTAGCTTCGGTTATCCTACAATTTAAAATTGCTTTCTCGTTGATTCTAACCAAGTAATTGTAGTTATTTGCTAGTCTATCTTCTAATTCCTTAATCTTTTTGCTCTGTTGTCCTAGTTGAGGTTGACTAGTCTCTCTAGACTGGAGGCTCTTGGCAAGTTCATCTATTTTTGTACTAGAGCTCCTAAGTTCTTGTTCGAGACTATCTATCTCCTGAGCTCTCTCAAGTTCGTTCTCTACTTCCTTTATACTTTTCTGCTCACGTTTCATGTTAGCATATTGCTTTTGATATGATTCTAACATGGTCAATAATGTGGAAGTAGTGACTACCTCATTTGAAGACGTGGATGCGTTGTCGTCGTCCGTACGAGTGTGATGTTTCGGCGTCCAATTCGTTGTCGAGACGGGCCATGAGAGCTAAGTTCTCTTCTTCGGAGCTCGACGTTACCTCGAGCCATTGGTCTTGTTCGGCCATGAGAGCTACTCCAGCTTCTTTCTGTTTTGTCAATTGAAGCTTCCTGGAGTAGTAGTTTGCATCTCTTTTCTTCGGGAGAGTGCACTCTCTGGCGAAGTGACCTGCTTTGCCACAATTAAAACATTTGTTAGTCTCTTTGGGATTCTTGACCTCGGAACTCTCCGGAGCACGTTCTTTGTTCTTTGAGCTTGTAGTTCTAAGTCTATTGGCTGAGGTTGAAGACTTCTTCTTGAAGTACTTCTTGCTCATCATTTGTCCAATGAGAGCTAACTGTTTTCCAAGGGCTTTCATGTTCGGCTCGATGTCGGAGTCCGATTCCTCTTCCGACTCTGATGATGAAGGTGGCCTAACGATCTTATCCTTTCCTGATCTTGTGCTCCTCTTCTCCGAGACTAAGGCAACCGTGTCATCGGTTTGTTTGCCTTTCTACTCTTTGGTGATCTCGCGGATATCTTCCTCATGCTGAGTGAGATTGTCGAACACGGCATGGACATCCAACTCCTCTAGATCTTTGTTTTGTCGTATTTGAGTGGATATTTTCTTCCATTCCGTGGGCAGAGAAGATAGAAATCTTATGTTTGTCTCCATGTTTGTCTTCATTATTTCTATCTTCCTCATCTCATTGAGAAGAGTGAGGTATCGTTGGTAGATCTCGTTTAGACTCTCCTCCGGCTTTGCTTTGAATGAATCGTAAGCAGTGAGAATGTTCGCCTTCTTGGCCTTTATGCCAACGTCCGTCCTTTGGATCATCCTATGCAGCTCATCCCACATCCCTTTGGGCGATGTAAGGCTGTCGATTTGTCTGTATATATCGTTGGGGATGCCCTGCATAAGGGTATTAATGGCTACCAGATCAGCCTTAGCTCGAGTTCTTTCCTCCAGAGAGTATTCTCTAGGCTCATTTAGTGGCCTAGAAGCTGGAATTGCTGGAGTAGCCGTTTCGTCCCCGGGTACATGAACCCAGAACTGTGCCGGTCCCTCTTCAAGGGACTTCAGTAGATTTTCGGCTTGATCCTTTAGAGCAATGAAATTCAGAAAGCGGCTTCTCCAAACTGTGTATTCGCCTCTTTGCAAGATCGGTGGACGGTTGCCATTTCCGAGTGAGTATGCATCCATGTTTGTATTGTAGTCGAGTTGTTGAAGGATCTTCATTAATTGTTTTGAAGGTTGAAGATGATGTAATGTGCTTCACAAGTGAAGAAATTCGTTAGTAGCGTTTGATTCGAAAATTAGATGGAGAATTATTTTCGATTCAATCTTTAAAGTTTGATCGAAATTAATTCCGTTGGGATAGAATGTACTGGGTACTGTTCTCGTGAGAGAATTTTTGTCAGTGGAAAATTTTACGAGCGAGATAAATTGCTCAAAATCATTCGGTCGAGAAAAATTTCTTGATCGTGAATTTATTTCGATCGTAAAGAAACAGTACGTAAGTAACTTTCTCGACAAGTCAAAATAAATCTGTTGACTAGAAAAGTTTCTCTCGTATAAATGATTTTTCCCTGGTCAAACGTTAAGAGGTTTGTGTTAGGATATTTAATTGGTTGTGTCAATAGTTTAAGTCTTGGGATTAATTATGTAATTATCTTTAGCTTGGGCTTTGGACTAGATAGTAATTTTTGTATTATTAGTGATTGGGCCTTAATATACCTAGGGTTAATGTGGTATATAAGGTTTTACCAACTCACTTTGAATGGTAATCAAAGATAAAAAGGCTTAGTCTTATTTTCACACACTACACACACTCAAAGGTGAGAAACTCTCCCTTCTTCATTCCATTTAGCCTCTTTGATTCCTTGTTTGGTGCATTTCGGGACCAACAAGTGGTATCAGAGCCAACGTGGATCGATCTGCATTGATTTGAACCCAGTTTCGCTCGATTCCAAGCAAGATCAAAGGTGTTTTTGAGCAAAAAATTGTTTTCGGGCATTTTGAGCTTGTTTTGGGGTTTTGATGCTTCGCTTTTATGTTTAAAACCTTTCCCCAGATCGAGTCTACGCCTAAAATGTTTTTAGAACACTTTTGGATCAGTTTTAACGAGTTTTGAGCGAGATTGAAGCAAAAACTTTTCAGAAAAAGGACATCTCGGCCACTCTCTGTTTTCGGTCGATTTGACCCATTTTTTGTTGCTTTTAGTTCACAAATCGGTCGATCATGTGTTTAGGGAAGAATTTCTGAAGTTTAGGATCAAGTTTGAGCGATTTTGGTTGAGACTTGGGTGAAAACAGACGGTTTTTCTGGAAAATGTCGCGACAAAGCAATGGAACAGTACTTGATGTTCTTGACCGCGAAATTTTGCTGAATCGTTCAAATCCGCGAAAGTTTCATCTCTGCGAAGTTGAATCCGAGAATTGTTAAACCGCGAAACGTCTCTTTCACTGAATTTTTTTTTCGCAACGGTCTATGCTCACAATCCGAGAATTTTTACACCGCGAAAATTTCGTTTTCACTGCAGTTTCTCGCAACAACCTATGCTCAAAATCCGAGAAAGTTTGAAACCACGAAAATTTTTCTAAGGCCCAATTTTTCTCAACTTCGTACTCTTTAAAATCCGAGAATTTCCAAAAACCGCGAAAAAATTTCTCTAAGACCCAATTTTTCTCAAGTTCGTATTCTTTAAAATCCGAGAAACTTTATACACGAGAAAGTCAATTCCAAGAATCTTTCTAAGCCGCGAATTTTTTTCAGCCGCGAACTTGTTGAAAATCTTCACATCCGAGAAAGTTTTTCTAAGCCGAGAAAGTTTATCTCATCTGAGAAAGTCTTTCAAAACCACGTCTCTTCCAAATCCGAGAAAATTTCCTAAAAATCACACTTCACCACTCGATGCGATTCTATTTAACTTGCGAAATTTTCTTGTGAAGAATTTAAAACTCTCAACTTAGAATCATTCCCACACGCGAAACTTTTAAATCCGAGAAAATTTTCACCTGTGATTTCTCGGATAACATTTCACTAATCACGTCTCCTTGAGCTGCGAATTTTTTTCCTCTTTCGTGTTAAGTCTTTCTAGTGTTAAAATCTTCTTGGGTTAAATTTTTTTTCAAACTTTTTAAGATTTGATCCTCACACTTTAGAACTATCTCCCTAGACCACTTTTGAGATAAAATTTGTTTTTGCTCCCCAAGTCTCAATTTAAATTTCTAGAACTACTCCAAATTTCAAGATATATTTCTCTTTCATACATTATCGACCATCACACATGCTCACTTAGTTCTAAGAAATTCTTTAAACAATTTTATTCTCAAAACTCTACTCATCAAACTCGTATTTCTCATATCGTTCGTTACTAACTTTCTTATCTACGCAAGATCAATACCACGGACGATTCGACTGCACCAACCATGTCTACCACGAATGACATCTCCATAGTGGGCTCCGACACCAGGCCTCCGATGCTGCGACAAGGCGACTACAGCATATGGACGAACCGGTTCCTCACGTTCATCAGGAACAAAGGCGCACCACTCTCTCAATACCTTCTGGACTCCATCTTCAACGGCCCAGCACAGTTCTGGACAACCATCCCTGCACAGCCAAACGCAGACCCTCCCATGGATGAACGCCGCACTCCAAGAGGTCCCATCAATGAGGATGAACTGGCTCGTGCACAGGCCGACGAGACTGCCAAAGGATACCTCTTCCAGGCTTTTGGAAACGAGGTCTACGGTCACGTTGAGTGCTGCACAACTGCTAAGGAGATATGGGATGAACTTGCAGAAATTATGGCAGGCACAACTGAAAGTGCACAAGCGAGGAAATCAGCATGTCTCTCGCAGTATGAACTCTTCCAGGCCTATGAAGGAGAGGAACTGCGTGACACATACCTCCGATACTTGAAGATCATCAATGAACTCAAGAAAGCCAGGATCTCGAGGGACAAATTCGATATCAACAATCGCTTCCTTGGTAGCCTCAAACCACATTGGGGCAATGCAATCGTGATGATGATTCAGAGTAAGGACCTCTCCAACACTTCCATCCATGCTCTCTATGACAGTTTGTCTGCCTATGCTCCTTACGTGCAACCTCAGTCCACCAACACTCGAGTCGACCCACTGGCACTCCTCTCGAACAAAACCAATGAACGATCTTCCACCACTAAGATCAAACAGAACAAAGGGAAGCTACCAGCTGTTGTATCTGACACCTCTTCAGGATCCGAAGCCGATACAGAATCAGATGAAGATGTTCGTGATATACGCAAGCAACTGGCAATGCTCACTAAGTTGGTCTCAAAAAAGATCGGAAAAAATCCTCATCCTCCTCCAATCGCCAAAGAACCTATAGCGGCACCACAAAAACCACTCCCACAGAGGAAACTAAGCCGACAAAGAAAGCAGAGGACTCCGCACCTCAAAAGTCTGTGAAGTGCTTTCGGTGTGGAAAGACAGGCCACTTTGCCAAAGAATGCCACGCCCCACGCGTGAAGGACTCCGGGTACTACGACCGAAAGGCCAGAATGACCCGCAAGATGGAAAGTGGGAAAGCCCTACTCACCGAAGAAGCTGAATGGGTGAATGACACTTCAGAAGACGAGGAGCCTAAGGATGAAGATTGCTGCATGGCAAGGCTGGTCGAACATGACGAGGACGAGGAGATGGGTCACACCGGTGAAAACACAGCTAAGACTCCTACCAACGCTGAGTCTGAGGTACGAATCTCGCAACTCGATGATGTGTTTAATCACCGACACACCATTAAGAAACCCACCGTAGACGCTAGAGATTATGATGAACTTAGACTAAAATTTGAAAACAACTATGCCTTACTTAGTCTAAAAGTAGAAGAACTTGCTTGCGCAAACGAACGTCTAATGGCCTCTGAAGCGTTAGTCAAACGTCTGCAAAGTAAGAACAAACAAAGTGAGACTAAGGTTAAGGAAACTACACTAGCCATTAGTTCAAGTGAAACTTCTCGCCTCCTGACGGCCGCCCAATATGAACTCCTTACGAAGGAAAGAATTAGACTATACCGCAAGGTGAAAGAACTTGAGGAGCAACTTCACCTTAGGAAAAAGGCAGCAAACATCTTATGTCTATTAAACCAACCAGTTGAAACCGAATTCTACGACGCCCGGATGGGAATCGGACTGGCCAGCAACTGCGATCCAACGCCGCTAATTGTCAACAGGTATAACATGTACAGTACAGCATTCCTAAAAACGAGGAAAGGGACTCCTTCACAACTCATGCCATTTGTAAGATCCTCCTCTACTGTGCTGTCAGAAGAAAAGAGGAAACAGAACATACTTTGGGCAGAAATCGCATACGACTACACAGAACTGAATGCTAGTGATAAGACTAGAAAGCCTCACTCTCTGAAGACATCAAATCTCAACTCCCAACCGAAGAACAGGAAATCGCTCTCCGAGAAGCACTTTCTCGCATCTATGTCCCAGAGAAACTTCTAGTCATAGCAGAACTAGAACGAACCATAGAAGTAGAGCGAAAAGCCTTTGCAAAAGAGCGAGAAGATCTAATTTACAAAATCTTTACCCTAGAACAATCTCATAATACGAACAAACCTTCTACGTCAAGTCAAGTACCCGACTCTCAAACATGTAAATGTAAGAGGACGGCGAAGATGACTCCTGAAGCCGACACATGTTCTAACACTAACTCTAGTATTCTTATGGATACAGGGAATGTGAGCTCGACATCTCTGGAAGGGAGTTCGTACCAAATAAAGGAGAATCCACTCTTCAATGACAAGAAGAAAAGCCCATCCTATATTCATTCTACCTCTCTATGTACTGAATCCCAATGTCCTAAGGTCGTAGACAATTATGGTACCAAAACTCATCTTTCTTTTACCAAGCTTATGTCTATGTGCTGCTGCAATGAATTTGTCCTCCCACGCTTCCACGAATATGAAACACATGAACACGCAACACTCCGACCACGCAAGCGAACTTCATCTACGACGTCTTTGAATTCTCCCATCTCGCCTAAACCTAAGGTCAAGCGAAAACGCCTCTCGTCGTCAAACGCAAGCTCACCTACTACTCGCAAGCCAAAGGCGACCAAAACCGACGCACAAAAACGAAAACCACATTCCACACGCCATTTCATGTATAAGGCACCACACATGCAAGCACATATTAGGAAAATATGGGTTAGAAAAACCATAATCCCGCCTAATCAAACAAACGACAAAGGGAAAGCTAAATTAGAAACAACACAATCTGATTTACAAAACACATTTCCCTTAAAGCGCATAAAAACTTTACATATATCACAAGAATGTCCCGTTTGTAAACGGGAACCCAACGTTTGCTAAATGTTTGCAGGTCTGTCATGTGTGGTATCTAGACTCAGGTTGCTCCACACACATGACAGGGAATAAGGAGCTATTGAGCAACTTCACCGAGCGCTATCTCGGAAGGGTCTCCTTCGGAAACAGTCAAATGGCGCCGATTCTAGGAACTGGCGATCTCGTGCACGATAAACTGACAATCAAGGGCATCTCCTATGTCGAGGGTTTGAGCTACAATCTCTTCAGCATTGGTCGATTCTGCGACAAAGGATACAAGGTTCTCTTCGAATCTGACATCTGCAGCATTATAGATGCCTCAGGACAATCTCTTCTTTCTGGAACGCGCACGTCCCACCTCTATGTACTCAACCTTACGACCTCTCGACCAATATGCCTTCTCTCTCGAGCCGCACCCAAGTTGAATGATTTATGGCACCGACGTCTTTCACATCTCAATTTCAAGACCATCAACAAACTGCGTCAGAATAAACTCGTCAACGGTCTACCCCAACTGACATATCATAAGGAACAGCTCTGCTCTGCCTGTGAATTGGGAAAGATGAAGCGATCGTCTCATGTCTCTAAGGAAACACCGTCCTCTAAGCTCATCCTCGAGCTCTTACATATGGATCTATGTGGCCCAATGCCTACGGCCACACTCGGAGGAAGACGGTATATTCTGGTGATAGTCGACGATTTTTCACGCTACACGTGGACGAAACTCATTCGCACAAAGGATGAAGTTCCTGATATAATCATTGAGTTTGTTGTTACGTCCCAAACTCTTCATCGACAGAAGGTTCGGATTATCAGAACTGACAACGGAACTGAGTTTAAGAACAAAAAGCTCAGTGATTTCTATGCCACTCAGGGCATCACTCAACAGTTCTCAGCTGTGAAGACACCGGAACAGAATGGTGTTGTTGAGCGCAAGAACAGGACACTAGTTGAAGCAGCTAGGACTCTTCTCATACAATCCAGACTTCCTCATTCTCTTTGGGGCGAAGCTATTCAAACGGCTTGCTACACACAGAACCGGGCTTCCATCCACAAGAGATTCAACCGCACCCCATACGAGATGCTGAATAACCGTCGTATCCCCGATATATCTTATCTAAGGGCCTTCGGTTGCCGATGTTTTGTGGCCAATGATCGTCAACATCTTGGGAAGCTTGACCCAAAAGCTCTTGAAGGCATCTTTGTTGGATACTCACTAAACTCAAAGGCATACAGAGTCTATCTGAAGGAGAAACGGTCAGTAATAGAAAGCACGAATGTCACTTTTGACGAAAGCGAAGGCGATCTCACAGCTTCTGGCCATATCAGTCCAGAACCAGGTCTTCTACAGACGTTGACAAAAGGTCAACCTTCAACGGCGGGAACTTCCTCATCTGAGGGCAATTGTGGTGAACTAGATCTTGATCTGCTCTTCGAGTACTTCTACCCAGTTCCTAGGACTCCCGTCGCCACCACTCAACCTACTGCTGCACCCACTCCACCTACACCACCAGCTACCGTCAATAACGTCATCCCTCCAAACTTGAATGCACTCAATCTCAACGAAGACGACATACTACCCAACCCTGGGAATATTGCTGACTCTGACGCAGAACCATCTCAATTTAATACAATTGAGATCTCTTCTTCGGACACCGGGCCCCAACCTAATGAGTTTCAAATAGACACAAATGCGGCCAGCTCCTCACAAACCAACGTACCACTTTGGGCTCGCTCTCACCCTACCAATCAGATTATTGGGGATCCCACATCCGGTGTTTCGACACGTTCGGCTACGATGAATGAAAGTTTGTTTGCTTGCTATCTCAGTCAAGTCGAACCATCACGAGTAGCAGAAGCTCTCAACGATCCTGATTGGCTGATTGCAATGCAGGAGGAAATAAATCAGTTTGAACGCTTACAAGTTTGGGAACTCGTACCACGACCTCACAATAGATCCATTATCGGCACAAAATGGATCTTTAAGAACAAAAAGGATGAAGATGGTGTTGTTATTCGCAATAAAGCAAGACTAGTGGCTAAGGGGTACAACCAACAAGAAGGGATCGACTACGATGAAACTTTCGCCCCAGTTGCCAGGATCGAAGCCATACGAATGTTCCTTGCCTTTGCTGCTCACAAGAACTTCAAAGTCTACCAAATGGACGTAAAGACTGCATTTCTGAATGGATTTCTCAAAGAAGAAGTGTACGTTGATCAACCTGAAGGGTTCTTGAGCGAAGAGTTTCCTCATCACGTTTATCGACTCTACAAGGCCCTCTATGGACTAAAACAGGCTCCCCGAGCTTGGTATGACGTCCTTTCAGATTTCCTTGTTCAGTCTGGATTCAAGAAAGGATCTCTGGATACAACTCTCTTCACAAAGCGGAGTGACCCAGACATCATGATTGTACAGATTTATGTCGATGACATCATTTTTGGATCGACTAAACCTCAACTGTGCGAAGAGTTCGCAGAATTGATGAAAGAGAAATTCGAAATGAGTATGATAACTGAATTTCTTTCTTGGTCTTCAAGTAAAGCAACTCCCCAACGGAATCTTCATCAATCAGTCCAAATACATCCATGACATCCTCGAGAAGTATGGAATGAAGGATGCTAAGACTGCTGCTACACCTATGTCACCCTCTGGCCGACCCGACGCGGACCCATCTGGTGTTCCCGTTGACCAAACCGTTTATCGAGGGATAATAGGATCTCTTCTGTACCTTACTGCTAGTCGACCGGATATCGTCCTCTCGACAGGAATCTGCGCTCGTTTTCAGGCCACACCAAAGGAATCCCATCTCACTGCTGTCAAAAGGATTCTCCGCTATCTCAAGGGAACATCCAATCTGGGTTTGTGGTACCCCACTCTATCGGACTTCAAATTGGTTGGATTCTCCGACTCGGATTATGCAGGATGCAAGATGGACCGAAAAAGCACCTCTGGAGCTGCACACTTCTTGGGCGGTAAACTCGTAAGTTGGTCGTCTCGAAAACAAAACTGTGTCTCAACTTCGTCGACGGAGGCAGAATATGTCGCCGCCGCTAGTTGCTGCTCACAGCTTTTGTGGATGAGAACCCAACTACGAGATTTTAATTTACATATTGATAATATTCCCATCTATTGTGACTCAAAAAGTGCCATCGCGATGACGAGCAATCCTGTACATCACTCAAGAACAAAACACATAGATATTCGTCATCACTTCATCAAAGAACATGTCGAGCAAGGCACGATTGAGTTGCACTACATCACAACTGAAGATCAACTGGCCGACATTTTCACAAAACCGTTGGATGTCAAACGATTCCAACACCTAGTGACTATGTTGGGTATGTTGAATATTCAGTTGTGATCAATCGACCCTACATGAACTTTGATGAAATGTACATATTTCATTTTCACTTCACTTCATTGTCTATGTGTCTTCTGGATTATGTCTGTTGAGGGGGAGTTTTTAGATTAAGGGGGAGCGTCTGATATTTCATTATTTAAAACGGGAGTTTTTCGATTAAGGGGGAGCGTCTGATATTTCATTATTTAGAACGGGAAGTTTTACGATTAAGGGGGAGTCAAAATCGGACCGATCAAAACATTTGGGTGAATTTCAAATTTCAACCCAAAATAAGTCAAAATTGGGTCCAAGTCCGCGAAATTCAGCTACGCTGAATTTTTAACCAAGCCCGCGAAATTTCGGCCCATTACTCAAAAATTTCGCATGTACAGTGTCTACAATCGTAAAACCCCAAAACCCTTAACGTTTTCACTTTCCTAAAAATCCCGAGAAAATTCAAAAATTCGCAACCCCTCTTTCAAAAAATTCGCAACTCCCCGCATCTTCGTCATCGTCAAAATCTGCATTCAAACTTCGTTTCCTCCTGCTAACTCCACCATCGCAAATCAGCTTTTCGGTATGAATACAACTTAAATAACCCAATTTCTGTTCGATTTTACCCTGTTTTGCCCGTTTTGATTAAACCTGCTTGGTTAGGGTTAAAACTTTCTCGGTTCTGAATCGAACGAATATTAGGCTTTTAATGTTTAAATCCAACAAATATGTATTTCCCATCCTATTACGAGTCGATTGAGTCCAAATTATTGCATTTTGGTTAAGATTTGAGTAGGTCTAAGGCAAAAAAATTGATTGCGCTGTCTCGCACTTTTTCAACTGTGTTCTTCACCGCGAAAAATTCTCAGAAAAATTGCTTTAATTGTTAAAATTCGCTGCTACAGATAGATAGGCCCCGCGAAACTTTTATTTTACCCGAGAAAATTCTTGGACTACAGTGAGTGAGGTCTCGCGAAATTTTATCTGAGGAAGTTACATACGAGAATTTACATATGTTAAAATTTCGCTGCTACAGCAAGTGAACTCCCGCGAAAATTTCATATACTTCACTTCATAATCCAGATTTTCGCATTTTCACTTTTCTCGCATCTACAGTGAACAAATTTTCAATCCGCGAAACTTCCATAACCTGCGAAGTTTTTCCTTAAGTGCGAAAATTCATTATATGCTGAGTGCGAAAATTTCATTACAGCTAGATGCATGCGAAAATTCACTCTGAATGAGAAAACACATCAACGTGCGAAATTTTCATTATATGCTAAGTGCGAAAATTCATTATAGGCTGAGTGCGAAAATTTCATTACAGCTAGATGCGTGCGAAAATTCACTCTGAATGAGAAAACACATCAACGTGCGAAACTTTCATTATATGCTAAGTGCGAATTTCCTTGAAACATGAGAAAATTCCTTGAAACAAAGATAAGTTGCGAATTTCTCCTCATTACCTACGAAAATTTTGACAACGTGCGAGATTTCTTAACTTGCGAAAATTTTTCCATACTTGCTAAATTTACGCAAAATGTGAAAATTTTCTTATATATAATCTTGGCAATTCTATGTCTATTTTTATCATTTTCGTGACTTAGTCAGTACTAATCTTATTACGATTACTGTATAGCACAGATATGACTGACAAGGATCAAAATACACTTGAAGCACTTGAGGCGGCTGCCATTCAAAGAGAGGTTGCTCGCATCGAACTCCACACGCGCACTTATGTCCCACCACCCGACGAGATCTTCCCACTAAGTCAATGGGCGGCCCTGATTCCCAACAACTATATGGTGGACTTGAACAGTTTTCGGTGCGATGCCCCCGTTATCATAGAAATTCTCAAAGGGCACCCACTTCGCCACGCCCTCACTCATGGCGAACCAGAAGCACAGGTGTACCTTCAACAATTCTGGCATACGCTGCAGATAGCTGGACCAATGCGCCTTGCCAAGACATTATCCGCCCATATCGATCAAGAAACGGTGGTCCTCACACCCAAAATACTCCAAGAAGTTCTTCAACTCCCGGTCTACTCACCCTACGATCCACCACCAACACACGACCAACTCATTGAAGACATAGACAGACTGGGCTATCAACCAGATACCAAGAAGAAGAAAGGCCCACTTGTCCTCAGTGAAGTCACCACCCGCAATCTACCACAACCCTGGCGGACACTGTACCTGCTGGTGAACAAGTGTATGTCAGGAAAACATGCTGGTCAGGACCGCGGAAACATTCAAATCCTCACAATCATGACCGGCATCGCTCACAACCGCAAATACAACTACGCCGACATCATCTGGGTGGACCTAGTCTCAATGATCCAGCGACGCGACCGGGAAGTCGCCAAGGGAGTCCCGAACCGCTTCGTCCCATACATGCGATGGCTCCCAGCTCTGATCAAGCACTTCCGCCTGCACTCAACCAACATCCGCATCCGTCCGGCAGCAGAGCACTTCCAAATCCCAACTGTCGAGAAGTTCGCCAAGAAGAACACACCGGCGAAGGATCGACACGCAATGGTGATTCCGGACGACGTGTTCGCCTACGCCGACCAGACCAACCCGCACGTCCAAGAATACCGAGCCTCAACCGCATCCTTCCGTGAACCCCGCACCCTCTCTCCACTGTCCCTACGGAGCAGATAAACCCCCCTGCTCCTAACCTCGGGACTAGCCAAACCCCCACCACCGCCACCAAAGAGTCATCAAGTCACGCCGCATCCTCTTCCACCCGCGTTCCCAAAAAACGGGCGCGTAAGGATGACGTAAGCCGTCCCACGGAGCGTCGATCGAAACAAAAACACGATCGACCTCCTCAGCCACAAATAAGCTGAGCCGAACCATTAGGTACAGGAGGTGATGTGTTCACCTCCCGAGTAGAAGTCGTGGCATCTGGCTCAACCACGCAAACGTCCCCACCAATCCACTTATCTTCCTCTCTACAGGAAGATATTTCATTGCACGAGGAGCCACTTATACCATCGACATCCCACTTGGAGGTGATCGATGTTGAAACAAGCAGTCTCTCGCCTCAGACTGCATCCTCTTCAGGCACATCGAGTCTAGTGCCCTCACTCCCCATAATTTCTCCCATTTCTAGGACACATACACCTCTTACCGCACCACAGAGTCTTCGTGACTCTGTCAGAACGCTCGCTGATGTCTCTGTGACTGAGAGCGGAAGACCTAGCACGGCCAACATCACAACAACCGTGAGCCTAGGCCATCATTCGATTGAGTCTGTCTCATCGGCGATGCTAACGGGAAGTCTGAGTGACCCCGTCTTTTCCAGACCTGTGCAAACGGGCGGCCGATCGGCGATATTCACCGAGTCGGTGTCAGTTGGATTTCTCCGTGATTCCAACCCGGTTACTTTACCCCAATTCGTCACCGAGACAGCGCTAGAGACACGTCTTCAAGAGTTTGCAAAGACTCTTGAGGCGTCAATTTTAGATAAAGTCTACGCGCGTCTCGAAGCGTCCACGGTCGATAAAGGCAAATGTGTGGCCCCGGAGACGCCACCACCAAAGCAAAATGAGGACGCAGAAGCTGTTCTCTCCTCCATTTCCGCCAAGGAGCTCTTCTACATCCTCAGAGCTCGCTTCGAGTCAATGACGGAACTTGACGAGGAGGAACAGCAGATGAAGAAGATAATGACGCAACCATTGTCTTGCCGCGCTCAAGGCGAGACTAGCGGGATCAGGCGCGACGATCAAGACGATGATCAAGATCGCCGCGAGGGGAGATAAATAGGCAGCTAGGCGCACAATCTCAAGGACTCATACAATCGACGCCGATCTCCTCCTCTGGACCTGAAACGACACCCGCAACAGAAACCTCACACCCCACTAGCCAAAAATCCCATCCCATTAACCCCTATCACCCTCACCACTACCCATCACCGTCTCCGAAACTCTAATCGTCACATCGGCGTTAGAGACCATCTCCACACCGTCTCCACCCACCAACACAAAACCTCTAACTGTCACATCGACATTAGAGGCCACCACCACATCTATACCACCCGTTACCCAAATCATCCTCGCCAAAACCATCTCATCAACTGAACCACCTGAATCTCCACCACAACCATCCCCACAATCCACAAACTCCTCCGAAACAACGCCCTCGCCACCACACAGCGACACTCCTCTCAACACCGACCCCAACATAGCTCCCGAGGACGTCTACTGCGCACAGAACGAGATCGAAGCCTACATCTTCAACGATGAATGGCTGTACACACCGTCGATGCAGTAGCAGCCAGGAAGCTGGTGGAAAACGCTCGACGTCTGCTAATGGAAGCCTCACTAACGCTGATCAACACAGCAGACAACGAGGACGGAGAGGAGTACGACGCTGAACCGGCCGAGCTTGAGGACATCCTGCAATTCCAAGCGCAGCAAACTGAGGCCCCTGCTGCTCAAACGGATGCACCCACGGTGGATATACCGGAAGCACCGTGGGAAAACAAAAAGATCACCGCACCGTTTCAAGAAGAGATCAGGAAGAGGATCTGGCGACGCAAGGAGCAGATCATCACCACCTTCGACGAGTATGAGCTGATGAACATCCAAAGTTGGAGCGAGAGAAAGAAGCAACTCTATCGATGGAGCCTTCTGTGCCACAAATGCACAAATAGGACGCTATCCGATGAGGAAAACATCGCTCAGGAAATGAGTCGGGCCCCCATCTGCAAAGTCACTGACCTTCGCCAAGAATCCAAAGGACCTGTCCATTACCCAGTATTCACGTAATGAGGCAAGATGAGAGCTACTGTGAAGTCAGTGAGGCGGACTTCAAGTTTCTGCGCCTGGGCGACCTGTACAGCATGCTGGAATCCATGAAGCAGTTCAGACTCGTCCTCAGAAGTTCTGGACATCTCATACGTGCTGAACCGGTCACCATGGGATATGTGGCTATCAAACGCCACATGCTCCGACAGGTCAGATTCTTCGCCACCCATGATCTGCAAATGGCGGTGGAGCACAACCTAAAGAAGGTGAATCTGACTCGCCCATCTTTCAAAAACGCGGACGACTATCGAGAGGGCGATGTGATCGACGGAGACGATCCGGCGGTCGTCTACTCGAACTATAAGGGAAAGATGAGGATGCTGCGCTGCTCTGAAGTGGCAAAGTTCTCGGATGGAACGCTCACCATCATCCAAGACAAACTAATGAAGATCTGCCGCATACTTTCAGAAGAAGATCCCCTCTGCCGATCCAAGTTCGCGAAGCTCATTGACGCTATAGCTGATAGAATGGTTCTTCGAAGGAATCTCCGCGCCTTCGAGTTCAAGCTAGGGCTTCGCGAAACACTCACACGGTAATCCACCATCCCAACGCCCAAGATTCAAGACTCCCAACAATTGACCCAAAGGGGGAGATTGTTAGGATATTTAATTGGTTGTGTCAATAGTTTAAGTCTTGGGATTAATTATGTAATTATCTTTAGCTTGGGCATTGGACTAGATAGTAATTTTTGTATTATTAGTGATTGGGCCTTAATATACCTAGGGTTAATGTGGTATATAAGGTTTTACCAACTCACTTTGAATGGTAATCAAAGATAAAAGGCTTAGTCTTATTTTCACACACTACACACACTCAAAGGTGAGAAACTCTCCCTTCTTCATTCCATTTAGCCTCTTTGATTCCTTGTTTGGTGCATTTCGGGACCAACAGTTTGACTGAAAAAGTTTTTCGAGTGAAAGTTTTTAAGTCAAAATAAGTCTTCCTCGAAAACGTTTTTCGCTGTATAATGCTCGAAAATTTTTCTTTAACTAAAATCGTTTCTACTGATGACGATTCTAGCGCTGACTACGTATTCTGACCGAGAAAAATTCTCGCGCTAAGTTTATCGATCGAGAAACTAGTCCGATCGCAAAACTTAGCGAGAAAAATTTGAGCAGTCGAGAAAAATTAACAGAATATGATTAACACTAATTCGAGCAAAAACAAAGAATCAGATAGCGAAATTTGAGGCAATTGCTCGCAATTAAGTTCTAATCACGCACGAACAAGCAATTAAACACGTTATGAAGCAAAATATGTCGAATTTGATCAAAAACAGAATGTGTTCTTCATGTTCTTCGCAAACAGTAACACGCAAAAGCAATTCAATCCTAGTAATCGAAGTTCAAACTGCTACAGAACTGATCGCAATGATAATCTATCACTTAAACGAGCACAGAAATACCAAATTCAAGTCAATTAAGCACATAATTAAGCTATTGGATCGAAAATAGATTTCGCGCCAAACTGTTCTTCGATGAACAGTGAACAGAAATAAATTTTCGATCCAATTCTAACAATTTTCGATCCAAAACAGAACGAATCTGCTCTGATACCAATTGTTAGGTCCTACGATTAACAACTCTATGATCCTAGGCTAGAATTCATAGTAATTCGATCGTTTAGATAAGCAATTGAATTCGATCCAAAACTCAAATGAAGAACAAGAGAGAGAATTCGAGTAGAGTGAGAAAGTTACTATTGTTTCTCTCTCTAGAAATCGAATTGCAAGCCTTTCGGATCAATTCTCAAAACTTTCTCTATTCAGCTTAATTGATTTACAAGTATTTATACCAAACAAACTTGGTATAAATATCAATCTAGTCCTAATCTAAAGACTACTATACAAACGCCCCTAATTACAAGGACAACTAATGAAATCATGCACAATTACAAATAGTATTCTACAAGTTCCCTAGAGAATCTGTGAAGCCAGGAAGGGTGGTGATATTTTCCACTTTTAAGGAAATATGCACGCATCTAATGGAAGTCTTGAATAAAGTAGAGATAGCTGAGATGGTTTCAAAAAGCCAATTTGGACATTTAATAGTGTCCGCAGAGAATTTTCAGTTATCAGGATAGTTGTTGTGGTATATGATGCAGTGTCAAATCAAATATGATGACACGGATGAGCTGTGGATGATTATTGAAGATAGACCCATACGGTTTTCATCGGTGGAATACTCGCTGCTAACAGGCCTCAATTTGGCCCCGAGGATCCAATAGATGTTAATACACCTTTATTACAAGACATTTGGAAACAAAAAGAAAATTATGTTGCGAGACATAAAGAACCGACTGAATACGATGAGAAGCCATTCGGATAGTACCATTGATGTTGAGAAGCTAAAGTTGGCGAGTTTGATGTTTGTCGCCGGTGTGATTCAATTACGAAGTAATAGAGAGAGTGCTTTCCTGCAATAATTTAAAGAAATTCAATGCTTACCAATGGGGAACCATAGCATTCAATGAAGCCCTAACGTCACTTAAGAGGGATCTCTCCCAGTACACTGATGAGTCGACCGTTGAGCAAGCGAACAAAAATCCAAACTTAAGTTTAGGAAGTTTTGTACATCCATTTCAGGTAATAATACTGTGTTTACTAATTCAGTTGCTGATATCTATTATTTCACATTGACATTGAAATAAAATGTACATCCTTATTTAGATATTTGCTTATGAATGTATCCCTGGAGTTGCAAAGTGCGAAGAGACTTGAGGGAGTGAAACCTAGCCTTCGACGAATGTGTAGGTGGAAGAGAAAAGATTAGAGTACTAAGTACTCGCCGAGGTTGGAGCAGGTCATAGAAGCTGTTTCTTCTGAAGGTGTTGGCAGGTGTATTTGCAGCCAACTGTTGAAGAATCCATTTCCTTCTTTATTAGATCAAGTCACTCCGAAGTCCAGAACCGCACTCCACTGCTGCGGAAGGTCAATATGTGTTTGGAGAAGGGAGTTACGGTTATTTGTCCTCGAGTAGCAGGAAACGTTTCAGCTAAGCATGCAAGAAATGTAGATGCAACAGAGATTGAGGAAGAGTGTGACGCAGAAGAGGAAAATGAACGTAACAGTCTGAAATAATCGGGTAGTAAAGATTGGGCAGTGGTGACTCTATATCAGAAGACGTTGTTGTTGTTGAGGGTAGGAAAATGTCTGGTAAGAAATCATGAAAGGTAATGAACAAGGTGATTAGTCGGAAGTCCACAACCAAAAAACTGAAACGACAGGGAAAACGTCTGAGTGAAACTGATCCGTCAAGTGGATTCGTCGATTCGGTGAAAAATCAAAGTTATCGAATCAGAAGCGCGGTGTCACGGTCAATGCAGAGAGCGAAAGAGACGATGAGATGGAGAATGAGGATGGTCAGCCGAGAACATGAGGTGCCAAAGGTAGTCAGCACATGCCTGATGAAGACAGGCGGAAGAAATTTCGGGGTTGTTAGATTTATTCTGATTTAATTATATTTTTATGTGCCTCTAAGTATCAGTACTAGCATTATGTACTCGGTTTGATAATTATCCTGGTCTAACCGCTTAACTTTTACGTGCAGTTCTGCGGAAAATGCAGGCGGTGGAACACAAAATGCAAATTCAGTCGGGGGAAGGATCTACTGTGAAAATGTCATCTCTGCAAGCATTTGATGGAATTCGACAAAGATTGGTTGTTGTTGAAAAGAATGGAGGAACACTTTTGGATATTAATTTCATAAGTGACAGGATGACGTCCATCGAATAGGGTTTGAAGGTGTTAGACAAGAAGGTAGTATAGCTCAAGGGGCAGGTTGATGTATTATCAGACCCTCATTGCACAGGTGGTTTTTATTTTTTAATTCTCGATATTGATATTTTGAAATAGCATTGGTTACAAATAAATCTACCATCTGCTCAAAAATTATTTTCGCAAGACAGCCGCTGACATGGCTGTCATTACCAAAAACGTAAATAATATTGTAAACAATATAACGTCATGTGCAGTTGAGGGGAATCAGCAACTTCCAGCTTCTGGAAGGCTTAAGCTTGCAGAGGATGCGTTCCTACGTAACAATTCTGCTATTTCAAGACAAGCTTATACCCACCGTAAGCTTGACGAGCATATTCTGTATAAGCTAACATTCTGGCCAATGGCAGAACAAGAGATTGAAACTATGCAGCAGTGCCGCCAGAGTGGCCTTTCTGGAAATCCTTTGTCGCCGACCTTCTTCCGGACCCTAATGACAGCAAGCCAACCACTGCAAAATGATGTGAGTGTGTAATTGAATATATATATAGTCATAGTAATATGTAACACCGCTGTTTAAAACGATATAAAGATTTACGTATATATATGTGCATATGCATGGTTATGTGATGAATTGATTGGTTCTTTGTTTTTAAAGCATGTTGATGAATGCATCCACGGTTTCATTGAGATGCAATTAAAGTGCAAAATCCTCTCGAAGAATGTCGCTTTCATGAGCACGCTGTTCAGTTAGATTATCATGTCGCTCTCCGGTGTAAATGAAAGTGGTAGCTTGAGTGAATTTACGCCATACACGCTTGGAAAGTACTCAGGGTGGCCTTCGTGCCCATGGAGCAGAGCAGAGACAATAGTTTTCCCGCTGGAAGTAACTAGCTGTGAATGGGTTCTGTGCGTTATTCATCCGAATACCGCTGAAATGGAAATTTGGGACCCACGGAGGGGAGCTCATGCAGATGCCAAGTTAGTCGACAACGCAATAGGCAATGTTTCTATCATAATCAGTCGTTTGCTACAGGAATTGTCACTCTTGGCAATGGACTCTACGTTATCAATTAAGCATTATGAACGCCTCCCGCAGCTAGCTAACAGGCAAGTTCCAGACGTTTTTCATAATAATTATATGTGCATTGAAAAGGTCATTAAAGATTTGTGTTTTCGTCGTATGCAGTGGTGATAACTGCGTGGAAGTTGTTTTCAGTGCATTACGACGATGTTTTCTGAACATATTGCCACTGAGGTAACCAAGTCTCATTTAACGGAGTTCAGAAAATATTTGGCGGCAAGCGTGTTCTTCTCCTACTGGCACTGGCCACCATGGAGTGAGTGAATGAGTGTGAATCATGGTTAATAGCTGGACTTTCTGCCATGGACGTGTCTTGACATTAAACAATTGCATTTTGTGCTGTACGGTATCATTTCTCTAGCTGTCCATTTGTTGACTTTAGTATCTAAGTATGTCTGCTCTAATGGTAGGTCGTATCTTGAACCTTTTCATAACCTATATGTCGAACCTGTTTCCTAATTATTTTCTGATGTTACTGTTATCGATTATAATCCACATTTTAGACCGACTTCATTGATTGTTAGATTATATAGTTTTTCATTTAACACGTTTAAGACGACCATAATTGATATTGCGGTATTCTAAATAAGGCATGTGTTGGGCATTCCGGCGACAAAATACGGTTCCGTGTATCTTATACATAATTATAATATTGCAGGATACCTTAGAAATCATTTTTAGTTGATATAGTCCATATTATACTCTAGTCGTGTATTGTAAATATTGTCAAATATAGATTTTATACGTGTAGTAATGTAAAAATATTGCATTATGTTTTATTAACAGTCGTGCAGTAATTTTCGATAGTCGTCCAGTTCCTCGCGGATGTCAAGAATACGGTTGAATAAATCAATAAATCTATCAGTATTCAATATTTATGAAGGCTTAACCAAACCTCCTAATATTATTCAGCAATGTCGATTTGTTGACACATTTAATTTGATATTAGCATCAAAATTTAACATTTCTTCGTGGATCACCCTTAAAACCAGAAAACGTGGATTTTATATGACAATAGCTCATTCCCAGTTTCCTGATAGTTTACAAGGTATGTTGTATATTGGACGACTGATGCTGAGGATATCGTGTAACTAAACAATTTCTCCTATTTTGCGCAACTCTTATTGAATTCTTCGCACATTTATACTAATAATAATAAATTTCCAAGTAAACAATTATGCTACACTGTTATGTACCTCTCTGAGGAAGTCTAAGAGACAAACTGTTGATTCAGTATAACATTTTTATATTAATACGTGCATGTATTAACCTTATAGCACCCCTATTAAATATGCATAAATTTATTGAATATCTGCAACAATCAGTGATAGCTATATGTTTCGGCGAATTGAAAAATTTCATGCAATTGTCTTACATTGTATGTATCTAATTCCAAAGCAACGAATCTTAATTGACTCTTCATATCTCTCCAACAGCGTTAACAACTTACCCTTACCGCGTACAGAGTAAGGAGTCGAAGTATAGTTGCAAAAGGGAATTTGACATAATAGAAAACGAATCGGAGTACATTTACCAAAAAGCAAACATTCGATAATGGAAGAGGATTTTGAAGATTCCATCGACAAGATATTTCGGGAACTACGCGATGTGATTAATCATTTAGCAGGGAGGATAGTAAAACAAGTCGATTGTTATTCAAGAACTGAAAATTGGCAGTGTGGGAATTTGCTAATGAGTTACGAATCACTTACACAATATATGCAATACAGACCATGAATTTCCGACAATCGGTATCAATCTGCAGGCAAATTCAGGAGCAGCTTTGCGAGTCGGTATTGCAATATTTCATTAATTACAAATATATTCTTATGAAAAATATCTGATTCTTCACTTATTATTCAATGTGGTAGATTATAATACAGAGGTGCAGCATGGAAGGAAAAGACTAATCTTCGAGGAAAATAATGTCAATGATTATAAGGATCACCGCGCAACTAGTACTACAAAGTTCCCCTACAATTATTTTACATGCATGTGCTGCTATGCTCAAAGCTAATATATTTGATCATTATATCGACGTATGTAATGTGCAAAATTTCCAATATCAGCATCAAAGAGAAGCCGCAGCAAGCACAGCAAAGATGCGGAAGCTGTTGGACACAATGTAGAAAGACCCCAGACTTTGTTACAAGGTAATTGAACAAAATACCTAGGTTTGGAATTTGTCATAGAATAGTTTCAAAAATGATTTTCTGATATGAATTCAGGGGTCGCTCGGAGATATTTATTGTCAAATAAAAGGAACATCTCAACTTCTACAGTGATTACCACGGAGAAGATTAGCCATTGTCCTACTGTCATGCATTGATGTGGAAATCAGAGTCAACAAAAGCAAGAGCGAATAGCGAAAATTTAGTGTTTACGCTATGTTGTGGCCAGGGAAGAGTTCACTCCCTCCACTTGAACAGCCTCCGTTATATCTTGAGGAAAAGTTGTCAGATATATCTTTTCGGCAATCTATACGAGTCTATAACTCATTCCTTTCATTCACATCAATGGGTGCAAAAATAGACCCAACGGTGAAACCAAGAATAGGTTCGTACGTCTACAGAATACATGAACAAAACTGTCATAATATTGGTTCATTGCTTCCTGCTGAAGGTGAGATTCCAAAATTTGCTCAGCTCTATATCTACGACACATCAAATGAAGTTTCAAACCATTTAGGAACGTTGTCCAGAAAAAGTTCAGAAAATTTGGATACAGAAGTGGTTTCATCACTCATTCAAATGATGGATACATACAATAAGCTGGCGAAAGTTTTTCGAATGGCACGGGACAGATATGAATCTAGTGAAACTGCTGAACTATCAATATTACTACTTGGACGAGGGCGTAGAGGAAAGTAGTACGAACTTCCCTCCACGGATGAAATTGCTGGATTGATAGTTGGACATCTTCCTGAAACGATTGGGGAAAGAGACATCATAGTCCAGACAAAAAAGGTCCGCTAAAGAGAATCAGCGAATCGCATCCTTCATTTATGGCAATGCAATATCCTTTATTATTTCTGTTTGGACAGTCTGGATTCCATGACCAGATACCCTGCTCAGATAAGGTCCACAGCTCTACCAAAAGGGATAATATAACTATGCGTGAATCCTATGCATATCAAATACAGACTAGATTATCGGAAGGTCAAGGTATTGTACGGTCTGGACGTCTACTCCATCATTATGTTGTCGATGCTTACACAGCGCTCGAACAAGAAAGGATGCGTTGGATAAGAAATAATCAAAAAACGCTGAGAGCGGATGTTTACAGTAACATATCTGATGCTGTAGCGAGAGGAGAGACTAATGCAAGATCTATTGGCAAGAAGATTATATTACCCTCATCGTTCACAGGGTCTCCCAGATATATGTTGGAAAACTACCATGACGCTCTGGCTTTATGCAGGTGGTACAATAATCCACATCTATTCATTACTATCACAGTAAATCCTAACTGTGACGAACTAACAGATCATTTGCAAAGATATGGAAATGATAGCTCTAATGATAGGCCAGACATGCAGTGTCGGATTTTTTAAATAAAGCTGAACAGTTTGATTTCTGATATTCGAAAAGGAATATTTTTTGGCCCCGTGGTTGCAGGTATATTTTCTACGCAATACTCTCAGATATTTTATGTCGTTGATGACGAGGACACTTTATGAAAAGTTTCAATGATACTAGCATTTCTTTTTTTTTTTGTAGTGTTGTATACAATAGAATTTCAGAAAAGAGGCCTGCCACATGCGCATATATTGACTTGGCTAAGTGGACGTGATGGACATCCAAGTCCTTCGGAAGTAGACTCAGTAATATCAGCAGAAATTCCAAACATGTAAGTAGACGAGGAGGGATATCATTTTGTCAAATAATTTATGATGCATGGACCATGTGGTTTGGACAGACCAAACAATGCTTGCATGGAAAATCACAGGTGCACAAAAAACTTCCCTAAACAGTATATTGAGACAACGACAATCGATGAGACTGGTTACGTGAGATATCGGCGGAGAAGAATCGATAGGATTTATATTACAAAGAAGAAAATCCGCTTGGATAATAGTTATGTTGTGCCACATAATCTACCACTGCTGAAAAAATATAATGCTCATATAAACGTTGAATGGTGCAATAGGACTAAAGCAACCAAATACCTCTTCAAGTATATTACGAAGGGAGTCGATAAAGCAACAATGATCATACAAAGCAGAAATTCGGTAGATGCTGCAGTTGATAACTCTGCAAAAATGGCACAAAACAGTGACGAAATAAAGAGATATCTTGACTGTCGGTACTTGTCTGTCTGCGAAGCTGTGTGGAGAATATTTTCCTTTGACATACATTATAGATCGCCCGCTGTTCTAAGACTTACACTGCATCTTGAAGGACAACATAGTGTTGTTTATGATGATGCTGCTGATTTGGAGAATCTATTGACGCGAGATGGTATTCGGAACGCAAGGACTCTAACTTACATACAATTTCCGTCAAAATTTGTATGGAGCAGTGATAAAAAGCTTGGACACCGCGCACGAGAGGAATTGTTCTTGGAAGAATTGTGAATCTTCATCCAACTGCTGGTGAAATATACGACATGAAAATGTTGCTTATGTTTGTGAAAGGACCAACATCCTATGAAGATATACGAACTGTAGACGGAAATGTATTACAGAGTTTCAAAGAAGCGTGTTACAGAAGAGGATTGTTGGAAGGAGATTCTGAATGTCATCAAGCAATGGAAGAAGCTGTTCACTGGGCGTCTCCATATCAGTTGCGGCATCTATTTACGACACTGTTGACATGTTGTGAAATAACAGATTCTTTGCGACTATGGAATAGTTTCTGGCAATCTATGTCAGGAGATATTACGAGGAAACAGAGGCGTTTGTTTACATTTTCATCTTTGGAGCTTTCAGACGATGAACTACAATGTTATACCCTAATAGAATTGGAGAAGTTATTGAATCAGGATTCGAAAACGCTTGGTGACTTCCCTGGAATGCCGACTCCCTCAGATAGTGTTCTCAAAGATCTTGGAAATAGATTCCTAATGGAAGAATTGAACTTCAATATTGAAAGAACCACGGTCGAAAATGAGGAACTAATTGCTACGTTGAATGAAGATCAAAAAGCGTGTTAGGAATATTTTAGAAGTGTCCAAAATATTTATTCTAAGTCTTGTAATATCTTTACAATGTATTTTATAGATGTTTTATTTTATGTAATTGGGTTGTATTTGTAATGGGCTTGTTAGGGGCCCAATGGGCTTAAATACCTCACAAGGTATTTAAGCTTAAACCCTAACACTCATTAATCTAAGTTTCCATTCGCTAAAATCTCACGTATTCAACACTAAACCTCTAAAGCACACTATTCACATTCTACCAAGGTTTAATCTGTTGAATTGTTCTTAGATAATCTGGAATTACAAGTGGTATCAGAGCAAGCGTGTAGGTGAGGAAACTTCATTCCAAGTTCTTTAGCATCATCAATATAAGTTATTGATTTTTTTTAGCATTCAGTTCAAAGCTTTGTTTCGTGGGTTTAAGTTTTTTTTCTGAGGTTATTCTGCAACTTGGACGGCTGGCTGGTTTCTCTATGTTCTGAGAACTACTGAATCTGTTTCTGTCAATTTGCGTTAAACTTCTGGATTTCTGCTGGAGAAATTGAAGAACAGCTTCGTTGTTTGGTCTGCTTTTGAGATTGCGAACGGCACTTAAGTCGGATTTGAATTCACAAATTCTAAATTTGCAATTCAGTTTCACGAAGTCAAGTTGAGGACCGACCGTGAATTGAAGGAATCAAGTCAACCCGCAAAATATTTCTTCAATATTGCGAAACCAAAGTTTGCAGATCAGGAAATATTCGCTGCCACATTTCGCGAATTGCACCTCAGAGAGAAATTTCACGAACTCCTTGATAGCCCTTTTTTGCGAATTCTTGAAAGTTCGCTAACCAGAAAAGATAAGAATTTTGCGAATCCAGTCGAAGAATTTTGCGAAGGTCGTTGCCCGCAGATTCGCGAATCTAGTTGAAGAATTTTTGCGAACTTCAATCTCCGCAAAATTTGCGAACTCGTTCGAAGAATTTTTGTGAACCTAAACTGCCGGTAGAAATTCGCGGACTCTTTCACACTTTTGCGAATTCATTTTATTCTGCGAATTGGGACAATCATACATGTCACTGGACATTTAGAGAATCTTCATTAGTTTGCGAATCAGTACAATCTTGCGATTTGCGAACCTTTGTCGTCTTGCGAACTTGTTAAATTCTAGTTAAAGTAAGCTCGTCAACACACATCGCAATCCTCACATAGCGAAATCCACGACTCTGAAAAAAATTCCACGAACTAATTTTTTCTAGTCAAAGTCAAAGTCTACAGTTTTAGACTGTGAACCAATTTCATTTCAAATTAACTTTTCCTCACATTACACGTTAACGATCATATCAAAACACAAGCAATGGACTCTTTCAGTATGGGAAATGATGTTAGACCTCCCATCGTCCGACATGGAGAATACGCAGTCTGGAAGAGAAGGTTCATAAACTTCATAGAAAGCAAGGACAATTCAGAGAACCTTCTGGAATCTATTTACAATGGACCTACACAGTATTGGACCATAATTCCCGCCACTACTGACACCACTCCAGCAAGAGAGGAACAGAGGATCTTGAAAACTGCTGACCAATGCAGTGATGAAGAAAAACTGCGACTAAAGGCAGACAAAGTGGCGAAATCATACATGATGCAAGCCATTCCCAATGACATTTTGATGCAACTCGAATGTGGTGATAGCGCAAAAGAAATGTGGGATGCTCTTCGAATTATGATACAGGGGACAGTAGTCAATACAATGGCAAGAATGGCGAACACACTCATCTCTTATGACCGCTTTCATGCTAACAAAGGGGAAACTCTCCAAGAAACCTTCCATCGATTTCTTGTTCTTCTAAACGAGCTAAAGATGAATGGAGTCACAAAAAGTGTAATGGAGATCAATATCAAATTCTTAGGATCACTTCATCCAGAATGGGGGGCTACTGCAATTATGATAAGACAAATGAACGACCTAACCAAAGTTAGCAATTCATACATTATTCGACTACCTCAATCAACATTCCAATCATTTGGAGAAACGAAGGGAGGAAATCAAATCAATAGGAAGCGACTCACTTGCTCTTATGACTGAAGATCATCAAGAAAACAGTCCAAGGACAAAGAAATTATCCAGTCATCACAAGTTAAGGAGGGAGAAGACTCTGATTCTGATGACGAATCCAAGGATCTTATGAAACATGGAGACCAGGAGATCACCCTCGAAGATCTTGCTAAGCAACTCGCTCTGAACTCGAATTTCGTGCAGAAGAAATATTATAAGAAGACTGGTTCCTCCTCCAATCGTCAAAGAACTTCCTCCAACTCTAAAGGAAAGACTCAGGATGAGAAAACAACTCTGAAACTCCTCATCAAGGCGGCAAATGCTTCAACTGCGGTAAGAATGGACACTTTGCCAGAGAGTGCAGAATGCCCAAGAAAAAGAATGTTAACTAGTACCGCCGAAAAGTTCAATTAGCTGAACAAAAAGAAAAAGGACTGGTCTTAATGGCAGAAGAGGATCATTGGCTTGAAGATACCTCAGACAGCGAGAATGAGAACGTGGCACTGATGGCCAAACTAGATGAAGAAGAAGATGGAGCTGGAGCTGAAGGTAGCGAGTCAGACAGGGAAACCTCTAACAATTCAGACATAGTGGAGGTAAGTGAAGCAGATTATGATTCTTTACTTAAGATGAAAAATGAATTTTTATCCTTATATAAATCTAACAAATTGGGGAAAGAAAAATCAAGGAACTAGAAGCTAACTTAGAGAAGAATTTAGTAGTATTAGATAAGTTTAGATATGATTATGCATGCGAGAAGAATCGTATAATTGTAGCAAATGAAAAAGTTGCTAAGCTAGAAATACAAGTGCAAAAATCCGATGCTAAAGCTAAGGATTTAGAAAAGGAAATGAAATCTCATAGAGATCAGGCAATGGACGCTACAATTAAATATGACTTACTAAGTAAAGAACGGAAAAGACTGTACTCCAAAATAAAAAAATTGGAGGACATTTTAACCCGACGAGATCAGTCAGAACAAACGATCTTCTTGAACAAACCAGCTAACGTTGATTTTTATAATCCCCATAAAGGACTAGGTTTTGAAAACCCATGTAAGTTAAAACAAGGCATATCAAGTTCACCTTATCTATATGATCTCAAATTCATGCAGACAGGTTGCCTGGCAAATCTCATGCCTTTTGTCAGTGAAAATGAGACATCAACACACAGTAAAACTCAAACATCATTTAACTACACAGAATTAAATGATAGTTATAAAGAAAGAAGTTGTCCAGCAATAACTGAATTTGAGTCAGATATTCCACGTCCAAATGAAGGAGAAACCTCAGGTGTTTCGGAAAGTACGGCACCGATGGTTACATATGCAACAGGGTATATGCCTGATTGCATAAAGAAATCAGTGATCATCACTCCACTATCGAAAACGAGAGAAAGTCATTTGGTGAAGAAAGGCAGAAACTTCTTCAGGAAATATCTTCACTTAAAGAAAAATTAAGATTACACACAATTTCATACACCTTAGTTTCGCATGACAAAATTTCCTGCACTAATACATTGAAATTTTCAGGACCCACAAAAGAGTCATTGAAGGGGCAAGTATGGGTTAAAAAGGAAGATATCTTGAAGGATAATAGTGATCTCAATACACCTTTTGTCATTGAGTATTTTCCTCCCAAAACTTTTGTACCTTCTTTATTTCGCCATGTATCAAAAAAATTATCTTCTAAATCAAAAACAAAGCTTTTCGTGCATGATCATGTCACCAAGCAAACTCACAAAACAATTCCTAAAAACAAAATTACAAAGTCAAGACACGAATCAAAACCAAAAGCTATCAAAGAACCTGTCAAACCTGCTAAACCAAAAAAATTCATGTCTAAACTTAAGACAAAGAGACCCTTACTAGAGCACAAATGGGTTCCAAAGCTTCAGACTGCAGGAACACAAATCCCGACACTAGATATAATTAGTGACTCTGTGTCATCCACCAACAAAGGAAAATCTAGGGAGTCTAAACGGACTAATAAACATAATAGAGGTGGACACATATTTCAATGGGTACTTAAAACCCTATAGTTTTATTTTGCAGGCCCTTCATGTGTGGTACTTAGATTCTGGTTGTTCCACACACATGACTGGACAAAGGAACTGTTGAGCAACTACGTTGATAGACCAGGAGGACTGGTACGCTTTGGTAATAGCAATGGAGCCATAATTCTTAGTTATGGCGATCTCATATGCAATCGACTCACAATTAAACAAGTCTCGTATATTGAAGGACTGACACACAACATCTTATCAATAGGACAGTTCAGTGATTTTGGACTCCAAGTTGTGTTTCTAAAGAAAACTTGCAAAATTCTCAATGCCAATGGTGAAGAACTTCTTACTGGAACTCGCTACACCATTGATATTAGAACTGTCAAATCAAAGACTGATATCTGCCTAATCTCCAAAGCAACTTCAACTCAAAATGACTTATGGCACCGACGGTTATCTCATCTTAACTTCAAGACCCTCAACAAGCTGTCAACCAACAAATTGGCTATTGGACTACCATCACTGAAGTACCAAAAAGAGCATATGTGCTCTGCTTGTGAGAAAGGAAAAATGAAGAAAGCTTCACATCCTACAAAACACACAGCATCCACTCAACATCCTCTAGAGCTTTTACACATGGATCTGTGTGGCCCGATGCGAACTGAAAGCATAAGTGGAAAGCGGTATATCTGGTTATCGTCGACGACTATTCCCAATATACTTGGGTACGCTTCTTACGAACTAAATCAGAGACAGTCGAACATATTCCAAACCTAATCAGAACAACACAGAACCTACTCCAGAGTAGTGTTAAAATAGTTAGATCAGACAATGGAATAGAATTCAAGAATCAACAGCTCAGTGACATCTACGAATCCGGGATTACTCAACAGTTTTCTGCTATCTACACACCTCAACAAAATGGGATTGTCGAAAGGCGAAATCGAACACTCGTAGAGGCTGCCCGAACAATGATCATCCAATCATCACTACCCCATTACCTTTGGGCTGAGGCAATGAATTCTGCTTGCTATACGCAGAATCGCACAAACATTCATCTAAGATTTGGTAAGACGCCCTATGAACTTATAAACGGAAGACTGCCCAACATTGCCCATTTTCGAATTTTTGGATGCAAGTGCTTCGTCGCCAACGACCGCGAAGACAAGTCCAAGATTGATCCAAAAGCAACTGAAGGAATCTTCGTAGGCTACTCTGCACAATCTAAGGCGTACAGGATATTTCTCAGAGACAGAAGGATGATCATTGAAAGTATAAATGTCACCTTTGATGAGGGACTCGAACTTTCTACTGGACAAAGCAGTTTGGGACAAGTATCTAGAATACCACACCTTATTCACTCTCATACAGAAGAAGGAGAGTGTTCGAGAGATGCCTCTGAACGGAACTCTTCAGATCCGGGATCGGACAAAGGAAGTTTGAAGCCAGATCAACAAGCAACCGACAATTCTAGACAAAGCAACCCCACATGCTTCACTCAACGAGCTCAAGAGGAACTGGATCTGGATCTACTTTTTGAACGTATATATATCTCTCAAAATCAGACAAGACCATCCACCGATCCCTTTCCAAATACTGAATCCAGTCCTATTTCGTCAACTCATGATTCAGAACCTATTCCTAACCAGACAATTCCTCCCTCAGATGCAGAAGCCTCGATCCCAACAACTTTGACAGCAACGCAAACAGAGGCCTCCTCTTCAACTTCAGCCGGCAACACTACCGCGTCTGCAATCGACTATCCACTAAGTGAGGAATCGCAAATAGGCGAAACGACATTACCCCACGAAAAGAAATGGGTTCGACATCATCATACAGATCAAATAATAGGAGATCCCAATACAGGAGTAACGACTAGAAGATCACATTCAAATGAATGTAATTTCACCTCTTTCTTGAGCCAAACAGAACCTAAAAGAGTAGTTGACGCACTACGGGATCCTAACTGGATAGTGGCTATGCAAGAGGAGATTAATCAATTCGAACGTCTCAAAGTCTGGAACTTAGTTCCTCGTCCAAAAGGGAAGACTGTGATCGGAACAAAGTGGGTATTTAAAAACAAAAAGGATGAAGATGGTGTTGTAGTTCGAAACAAAGCCAGGCTCGTTGCTAAGGGATATAATCAACAAGAAGGAATTGATTACGATGAAACGTTTGCCCTGTAGCCAGAATCGAAGCTATTAGGTTGTTCCTTGCATATGCAGCACACAAAGACTTTACTGTCTATCAAATGGATGTAAAAACAGCCTTCTCGAACGGAATTCTGAAAGAAGAAGTGTAAGTGTCACAGCCAGACGGATTTCTCAACGCTGATCATCCCGACTTTGTTTACAAACTCGACAAATCACTGTACGGACTTAAACAAGCTCCAAGGGCCTGGTATGAGGTGCTATCCGACTTTCTTATCTCCTCAGGTTTCACTAAAGGGAAAATTGACACTACTTTGTTCGTAAAGAAAGACGGTGTTGATATCATGCTTGTGCAAATCTACGTGGATGATATCATTTTTGGCTCTACTAACCCTAAACTTTGTGAAGAATTTAGCATTCTGATGCAATCACAATTTGAAAAGAGTATGATGGGAGAAATGTCATTCTTCCTCGGATTACAAATCAAACAACTTCAGGATGGGATTTTTATCAATCAATCAAAGTACATCCACGATATTCTCAGAAAATATGGGATCGACAAGAGCAAATCATCAAGCACACCAATGTCCACCTCATGCTCCCTCGATGCAGATCACTTAGGTGAACCTGTAGATGCTACTCATTACAGAGGGATCATTGGATCACTGCTCTACCTCACAGCCAGTCGACCAGACATCTTATTCTGTACATGCCTCTGTGCTCGATTTAAAGCTAACCCCAAGGACTCGCATCTTCATGCTGTCAAAAGAATCTTGAAGTATCTGAAAGGAACACCAGACCTTGGACTGTGGTATCCTAAGAACTCAAATATGAAACTAATAGGGTATTCTGACGCAGACTTTGCAGCCGACTAGACAGAAAAAGCACTTCTGGACACATCCAACTCCTAGGCCACAAGCTTGTATGTTGGGCCTCGAAGAAACAAAATTGTGTGTCAACTTCCACGGCGGAAGCAGAATACGTTGCTGCAGCAAGTTGCTGCTCACAAATTTTGTGGATCAGAACTCAACTACGGGACTACGGGTTTGATCTAAATAGAATTCCTATTTACTGTGATTCCAAGAGTGCTATCGCAATTACATGTAACCCTGTTCATCACTCACGCACTAAGCACATAGATCTTCGATATCACTTCATAAAGGACCACGTAGAAAGAGGCATAATAGAAATGTACTTTGTCAATACAGAGATTCAACTAGCCGATTTACTTACAAAAGCATTGGATGAAAAACGCTTCCAATTCTTTGTTGCAAACTTGGGAATGTTGAACCTCAATTTTTAATTTCGATTATGCCTTTCTACAGTTCACTATTTATCTATTTGCTATGTTTTACTTCTCTCTTATTCTGTGTGTGTTTATTATGTTAGTTAGTTAATTAGGACTTTATTTTTTTTTTTGCTTACTTTTTATTTTTCAATAAATTTTCCTGTTTTCAATAAGTCGATGTAGCGCCAATGCTGATGGCAATACATCAAGGGGAGAAATGCTATATCCATGCATCGAGGGGGAGTAAGTGAATTCATTCAATCATTCAATTTTTAAGATACTCGATAGGCATTGTATCGAGGGGAGAAATGCGATATCCATGCATCGAGGGGGAGTAAGTTATCAATTAATTAAATGCTTTAAGATTCTCGATAGGCATATTATTTAGGGGGAGTTTGGGGTAACTATTCCAAAGTTCCAAAACATTGAGGGGGAGTAACTATTTTCGCTTAAATTGCTCTTTCAGAGTTACACAAGTCTCTCAGAAATGCGAAAAACAATCTCCAAATACATAATACAAATAGGATAAGCTCTCAAAACATTCTCAACGAGCTTTCATGAACTCTCAAAATACTCTAAACAATCTCAAAAGCTAGCACGACCAACGAGTGCCCAAAACAGAACAGCTAGTAAGACGACGATTAGCCCAACAGAAGAAAAATAGGAAACGCTAGTTTATCCATATTGCGCTCAAAGTTACGCCTTAACTCCACATGTTCCTCAGATTCATATACTTGCTGCTGCATCCAGCCCATTTTCCCTGCGAGAATGATGATAATGTGAGAGTTAATTTGCGAAAAATTATGGAATTACGAAGTTGGTTCGAGTCCTGTCTATTTATAGGCATAAAATGAACGATAACATCATTAATGCTCCAATCAACATAATCAACAGGGAAGACGAATTTTTGACTTAAGGATTCATCGCCGCAAAAGAAAGCGATGTTTTTCTTTGTCGATTATCGAAATTTGGCTCAGATAAATCATTTTTGACAAACTCGCAGATCTGAAATTTTATGATTTTTATGGTCAAATTAATGCCTTTAGGCTAAGTTGTTTTTATTTTAGATTAATCTTCGCATTTTGGAAATTTTTGAACGTTATTTCATTTTTCCCGCGAAGTGCTAAATTCGCGAATCCTCTCAAACTTCGACTTGTCAAAGATTTTTTTTGCGAACTTTGAACCTTCAATTCGCGAATTCTCTGATTCGCAGTACACTTCGCAAATCGGTTCAAATTGTGACCAGTCAAAATTGTCAACGCAAGTTCGCGAATCTAAGATTTCGAAATCTACAGTTCGTACAAATTCGAAATTCGCGAATCAAAAGTGGGCCTCCACCTAAAAATTCGCGGCCCAAATCTTTTTCTCAGCCCGCAAATCTGGCTTAACCCTATTCGCGAAACCCTAAAAATTCCCAAATCATAATTTCACGAACTCGAAATCTCTCTCTGTCGCAAAATCTCTGTCGCACACTTCCTCTGTGTCTTCTCGCTTCAATCTCACTCTCACACACTCACAGATCTCCTTGGGTAAGGAAGAAAGGGTATTTAACTTATTTGTTTATGGGTTTTCTTCGTTTTTGCAGGTTCGATCTCAGGAAGAACAGGGATTTCTTTTTGTGTTGACCTTTGGTTGATCTTGTTGTGTTTAATACTCATTTCGTTTCATAATATGTCGGTTTTGAAGCTTTTAATGTCGATTTTGAAGCTTTAAGCAAAGAGGGGTTTCTATGTTTTTTTTTCTTCTTCTTCGAAATTTCATTTTGATCTTTCTGTTCGTGATTCGCGAATTGAATATGTGTTTTTGCGAACCCATTCGGTCCGCAAAAATGAATTCGCAAAATGTGTTTGTAAACTGCTTTCGCACTTTTAAGTTGACTGATTGACCAACTAAAAATGTTACGAATCTAAATTCGCGAACTGCCTTCCCAGATGCAATTCGCGAACTAATGTTTCGCGGGTCGTGTTTAATCTTGTCAATTCTTGAACTGCCGAATTCGCGAACTGTCAATTCACACTTCGCCAAATTCTTTTCAAAGTTCAGAATCGATTCGCGAAATTCATTTGACAGACTCGCAAGTTTCCAAATTCGCAAAATTTGTACCTCGCGAAATTTCCAACTTGCGAACTAGTCTTTCGAACTATACTTTACAAATATCTTTAAAATCCAGTTCGCAAAACCTGAATTTCCCAATAGTCAATTCGCAAATTGAATCTTCTCAATTTCAAACTTATTCGCAAGACGGACTTAGTGAAATTTTTTTGAAAAACTTCAGTCTTCACGGACCCGCACATCATCAAGTTTGAAATTCAAATTACAATTCGCGAAAATTTGAAATTCAAAACTTACTCGCACAACACATTCTGAAACCTTTTAAAAAATATATATAAAAAATCCGTTTCCGTTCGCGAAACATACTTTATCAAAATTTCAACACTCTGCATTCGTGATAAACACTCTGCACATTTTGAACCAAACAGTTCGTTGCTTTAACAAAATTCTTCAAAATAATTCCACATATCTTCATATAATACTTTATTCACAATTCGTTTTCTCTCATATTGCAGTTTCGACAGAATGACTACTGCAGCAGATCTTGTCTACTCTACCTCCAAATGGATTATGATCAAAGACAACAACTATCAACTCGACTTGAACACTTTCAAGTGTCAAGAAGAGATCATCTCATCCATTCTGAGAAACCACCACCTGGGATACGCCTTCTCTGCATCAGTTCCCACACCAACCGTGTACCTTCAACAGTTCTGGGGAACTATGACTACCAAAGTCTCTCAAGACAACACCACTTACTATGAAGCCCAAATCGCAAACGAGACCGTCAGAATCACCAGGGACTTTCTTCGACAAATTCTTCGGCTGCCGACTCAACCAGATTATGAACATGAGGCATCCGAGGACGAGCTCATCGCAGATATGTTGAAAATAGGTTACTATAGCTCACTCGAGTTTGTTTCCCGTTTTCAACAATCAATGATTCCACATCCGTGGCGAACTCTTTTCGCAGTTGTCAACAAGAGCTTCTCACCAAAGCACTCAGGGTGGGACAGATGCAACATTACGATCCTACGAATCTTTCACGGGATCGCCTTCAGGAAAGGATACGACTATGCCAAGCTAATCACTATGGACCTGGACGATCAGCTTCATCAGAGATCAAAGTCCAAATTGAAAAAGACACAGAATCTGCCCTATCCCCGGTGGTTCTCGATCCACCACTTTATGACTACAACACCGGGGATACCAACAAGGCCGCAAGAAGAAAACTACACCCCTCCCAAACTCAAATTTCTTCAAAAAGGAAAGACCGACGAGAAGTACTCACGCACACCAATGCCAATTCCGCACGACATCTTACTACTTGCTAGCCCAGATGACATTGAAAATTACTGCCAGAAGTACAACATTCCCCACCCCATGACTCAGGCCGACACCCGAGTCTAACCCAGGGGTTAGTGAGACTGAGAGAGTAGAAACGAGAGAGAGAGAAACTAGCAAGTGAGATACTGAGAGAAACCACAGAAACCGAATTTATCCCACACGCACCACAGACTACATCTCAAGAAGCAATCCCTGACCAACCACCACCATCCTCTGAACAAACAATACCTGAACAATCGCTCGAGGAACAACCACATGCCGAACGACTCGAACAACCATAATAGATGTTCCCGAGACAACTACGACTGCACTAGCTCAGTCAGAAAAAGCTGGGTCAGCCCTAGGATAGAAGACGTCGTACTCGACCCAACGACGCATGAGCGAACCCCACCTGACCATACACTTGTCTCCAAACAGACAAGTGTCTCAACGCAACACGAACCACCCCAAACTTCCAGCAGCTCGGTTCCTGTGTCTGAACCAATTCAAGAAATACCCATTTCCGTGACACAGGCCGAGCTTCAGCCTGATCTTCAGGTCTCAACGTTCATAGAAGAGCCCCAAATAGAGGCTCTTCAAGGATTGGACGGAAGTCTCTCGGATGTTGATGATTTCAGCAGCTCACCATCCGCGAGCCACCGTACAGAACCTAGTTCTGGACGCGTGCTAACGAGACGCCTTGGCGATCCCGGTGACAGCTCCACCCAAGCCCGTCACACTGACGTGGCCACAACGACCCGAGCACCATCTCCGAAAGATGTGTCGCAAGGAGAGGTCGGAAGACCCAAGGACTCCGAAGTTCCACGAACTTCGGGTGACGAGGGCCACCGTACAGAACCTCGTTCTGAACGTGTGCCAGCGGCTATCCCTAGTGGCGCCGGATCTATCCCAACCCAGGTGACGACTACCTACTTGGAGAATCGGCTGTTCGAGTTTTTTGAAACCGTAACCCTACCACGGGTCAAAGGACTTATTAAGGAGGCGGTCCAAGCAACTTCCACCGACAAAGGGAAGGCTCCGATATTTGACCAACCTCCTCCTCAACAGCCGGTACTTCCCCGTCTTCTCACCCTGCCACCACGCAACCCAACGACACCGAACTTGTACACAGTGCCTCTGCTTGAGCTCTTTGACATTGGTATTGCTCGCCTATTAGATCTCGACAGCAAACGAAGCTTTGAAGAAGAAGACCTCTACCGGAAGCTGGTCGCAGGTGGCGTTATCTGATCGAGCGGATCGAGTAATAAATATAAAACTAATATCGCAAATTATCCTACGCTCAACAGGCAAGTATACCTATCGAAAATAGTATAGAAGTGGCAAATATTCGAGTATCGAACCCAAAGGAACTATATATTTTAGAAAACCGTCGTTTAAATATTCTAGTAAATATCTTGGTTTGATAAAAATATAATTAATGATAAACTAAACAACGATAAATATGAAATAGCGAAAATGGGGTTGGAACGACTTTATGGAAGCGAACGTATTTGAGACTTCGAATCCCCCTAGCTCGATCGAACGACAAACGAGGTATACATTTTAGCTAATTATTAGACCGTGATGATTCCTATTGTATGTATACGAGTTTCTACGACTGGGCGAAACTGCGCTTACTCGCTTCGACTCGTAACAACTAATCTACGTCTTAAATAACCGGGCAAGCTTCCCTAACTTACTTAATCGCAGACCGCATAAAAACACAATGAATCCCGCTATTAGATTTGACTCTAATCCGGCGGGGTAGTTCAACCTATCTCTAGCGATGAGTTTATTCCGCTCGTTTACGAGTGGTCTAATCGTCGCCCCTCTTTCGAGCGTAGCGATCGATTTCCCAACAATTATTTCGACCACATAGACATAATCAAAACAATAACATAAATCGTAACCGAGTCATAATAAAAAGCATATCATTAATACGTTCAACATACGTACGATCTCCCTAGGGTTCATCTAATCTCAAATACTACGGGATTTAGCCACTCATATTAAACATCAACATAACGACGAGCGTAAATAACAAAGGGAAAAACATGTTTCTTCCTGAATTTCGGCCCCGCGTTTAATCCTTCGTTGAGGCGTTTCGTCGAACAGTTGGTGGGCGTCTCAGCTTCTCCTTTTCTTACGAATCCTTTGCACTGCCCGCTCGCTTCTCCTCCTACGCACAGCAGCCCCTCACAACCCAATCGTAACCGAAACTTAGCTTGTTACCTCGCTCGTGAACCCGGCTCGGATCAGCCCTTCGTCAGTCTTCGTGCGCCCGGCTCGTAGCTATTGCTCACACACACCCGCTCACAGCCCAAGGATCAGCCCGTGCTTCCGTCGCTGATCAGCCCTGCCGCGTTGTACGTTAACGTGTATATGGCTTCGTCACCTCTATCCTTGCACGTTCTCGTTCGCTGCTCCTGCACACACCGCTGCCCTCCGCTCCTCTCCTCCGCCGTGAGCTGCCTGCTTGGTGGAAGTGGGTTGGCGTGGCTTTGGGAGATGGTTGGGTGATGTGAAGTGTTGTGGGATAGAGATGGTTACGTGGTTGACGATAGTTCAGTGAAGATTTTCCAAGCTCTTTTGTGTGCGTCTCTCCTCGATCTTCTCACGCAGCTGGCTTTATTATAGACGATGGAGGGAGGGACATCAAATCCTCATGGCTGCTCAAACACGGCGTAACTTCATTTTCCTTTCTTGAGCCGTGAACTCGTGTGCGGCGATCTCACGTTCTTTTTCTTCCTCTCGTCGTTTTCCTTTTTTTTCTTCATCCGCGTGAAGTTTTTTTTTTCATTTGTCAACGTCCATGTGCTCTCTTGTGCGTATGTGTATGTATCTATCCCATCATTGTCATTGGCTGCCAAGAGGAGGAAGGGCTCGGCTGATTTTTCCTTTGGCCATTTTTTGTTTGGTTTAATGGGCTTCCAATTTAAGAACCGATGGGCCGACTTTTATTCTTCAGCCCAATTGATTTTGGGCTAGATTTTGGGTTAGAGATCCTCCATTTTCTCCGAGCCTGAATATTTTCGGTCGTAATTATTTTTCACCAATACCTGTCGAAAATAAAAAGATAAAAGCATAATATCCGAAGAAATTGAAATTAATCGACCTGTAATGCGCCTATAAGGAGTATCAATTATGGCGTAAAATTCATTTATCATTATCCCACCTCCCGATGCGAGCATATACGCTGACACATGCCGCCAAGAAGGCCCCAGTCAGAAACGTCGTCATGACGATTCAGATGACCAGGATTGTCCTGCGGGGGAGAGCAGCAAGAGACCGAGAACCAAGTCTCCAGTTATTCGCGGCGGAAGAGGTAGAGGACACGGAGTTCAAACGCGTGGAGGCAGTTCGTCACGACCACCCAATCCACCACCAAGTCCTCCAGAGGCAGACAAGCTACACCAGGGCCGAACCAGACAACTTCCTTGGTGAAGTCGAGTCTGCTCCCTCGAGGATCTCCACCCAACCAGTCCAAACAACTACAACCCCTCGTCCAAAGGATCGTCAAGGCTACATTGACAGATATATCTTAGACAGGAATGGAGGACGAGAACAGAGACAGCAGAAGAGTCCCGCCTCAGGATTGAAAATGTTCGTGATTTATTAAAGGCGGCGACAGCAGACTTCTGCTTCATTGAGCAAGAGGAAGAGGAGCAAGGAGAAAATCCTGAGGCAAATCTTCCAGAACTTCCAGAACTCCTTCAACATCAGGTGCCCGAGGAACCGACGCAGGGCTACGAGTTCATAGAAACTCGTTGGAGAACGCGAAGATCAAGGCACCTTTCTTGAGGATCTTTATCCAAGATCTGGAGGAAGAAAGAAAGAATAAAGGGAGTCAACGAGCTGAATCTTCGAGGCCTTGAGCACCTAAGAGGGACGTATAGGGGACTTAGCCATCAGATTATGCTCTGGGAAGTCACGGCCAAGAAAGGAATGAGTAGGGATCAATACAATAAGTACATGAGAGATCAATCGGCCATCTGTCATATTGTGGATGTCGAATGGGCAGTAGGAAGATATGTAGGCCTGTCTTTGTAATTGATCGTTATGACAGGAAAATCGTAAAATATTCAGAAGCAGATCTTCCCTACTTTCCACTGGGCGAACTCAACAAGCTCTACAACATTTATCGCAATAAGTTTCCCCTTGACACTCACACAGACAGATGGTTATCGGGCTGTCAAAGATGTAATGCTGAGGCAGGTAAAATATTTCGTTGCTCATGACTTCCAAATGGCTTGGAAAGCAATATGAGCAAGGTCCACCGTGTGGCGACCCTACTTCTCTAACTAGGATTAGTGGCGGATTTCCGCAACGTAAGCCGCGGAAGGCCGTCTAATTAAAACTTTTTTCTAAAATAATATATATTACTAAATACATGCGTCTACATTGTCATCCATATATATGGGCCGAAGCCCCAAAAATATCAAAAGAACAAAAGTGCTAACGCCGCTCCACAGGTCTTCATCCATGTACCGCACCGCCCTCAAAAGTCCGTGGAGCACCGCCGCCAGCCGCCTCAGTCCTGACGCGTACCGGCGTCAGACTCAGTACCTACAACACATAAACACTGAGCAATTTGCCCAGTAGGTGAATAAAATGCATGTATGCAAGTGTGCACTCAACCCCAATCCCAATATCTCACAACATGATATAATGCACACTCTTCTTTTCCCACATTTCTATTTCACACAACACAGGGCCCTAGGTTAGGCTCGACACCCTCGCGTGCAAAGACTACTGGGAGGCCACACCCAAGTCTCGCGGCAGCCTACCCTGGTAGTGCACTGGACGATCACGCCAATGGCCTCCTACCGGGTCGCTCCGCACCAAAAGTATACGCTGATAGTGCACTGGACGATCACGCCAATGGCCTCCTATCAGGTCACATCAATATCTCCGGCGGTATGCACCTCGGGACAGTCACGCCCGAGTAGACAGATCGATCACGCCTGTCTCCGCCAGGTGCCCAGTGAGCCCAACCTCGACTCCTCTAAGAGTCACCAATCACAAGCATCTCATTCTACCCCGTACGTCAATATCTCATATCACCGTTTCACTACTGTACAACACTCTCTTTCTAACGTGGTATGCATGTGCTATGCATATACATAAAATTTGATAAAGCACGATCCGCGTACAACGTAAATAAAACAGGTAAAACAAATAAATCATATAAGCCACGTAAATCACATAATCACATGAAAACACATAATTGTGTTTACGTATTGTAGATGGATAATCCACCTACCTGTCCTCCTGCTAGGGTCAAATAAAAAGTCCGGTGTAGTCCCTATATAGCGATCCTCTGAACATAATAAATATTTTCATAATAATATATATTTATTAAGTCATATAAATTTTGATGATACTAAAATTATCAAAACCCTAAAATTTATGAAAACCTAAAAATAATGGAATTTCTAAAAATAAATAAACCCTAAAATAGCAAAACCTGAAATACTGAAACTTGAAATACAATGTCGAAATCTTTTGACAATGTCAAGAATCTACGATGTCGAAATCAGACCCGCCCTTATTAATAAATGTCGAGTCCTTTGTTGGGAATAAATGTCGAACTCAATAAACAATCTCGAGTCTTGTAAATGTCGCATTCTTCACACAATGTCGAGATTATAATGACATAGAAATATCGAGATCTTTAAAAGGTACATGTCGAGATCTTTTATTGGGAGTAGTTATCGAGATCATAAGTCCAATATCGAGTTCTTCTTATTATATATATATATCTGTCTCGACTTCTACTTGTTATGCAGTTCGACATCTTCTATCACTATCATATATCGACAATTATATACATCTCGAGTTTTATCTATAACACATCTTATTATTTATCTCGAATTTTTTCCTCATCACACCTCTTGATATCTTCTATAATTCATCTCACAGTTCTATACTAGTATATCTCGAAACTTAAGCTCAAGAATCTCATATCAGAAAATGATTAAAGCTTACCTCTCGTCAGTTAACACTCATGATTATGAGCTAAAGTTCAAAAACCTAAATCTTTCAAACATAATGGATTTCGAACTCCCTTAAGATCATCATCTAATTAAGTAAGGACATGTGTATGATAGACATGTATTTAAACGAGATTATTAAATTTCGAATTCATAGCACACCGTAAGCTGTTGAGTGCCCGAGCTTGTTAGAAATTTCCTTTCTTCTCTAGTTTTGTTCCTGTTTCATTATTCTCACATGAGGGTGTTCCTTTTCTTGATAAAATCGAGTATATTAGATAAGTATTATACCATCTTTAGCCATTAGTGATGGGACAAGTTAGGAGTATTGTTAAGTTGGCCTAAGTAACGTTGATCTTATCCTATATAATACTCTTGGGCTTTTATTTAACCATTAACTCTAGCCCATTTCCATGCATTCCATTATTATTTTTATTATTATTATTATTGTTATTATTATTATTATTTAACCCTTAGACTTTCTTTAAGAATATTTAAATTTCATCACCAACTTCCTTCTTAGCAAATCATATTATTAATTTACATCAAAATCCCGTTTAAAATTTACGGGTATTACAACCTGACACGTCCAGAAAACAAATATAAGGATCTCGAAAAGTATGGAGACGGATTTATCTTCCTTGAACCACAACCTGGGGTCACTTACCTACAAGCTCAGAAGAAAGTGTTGCAGGTGCTTCTCTGTCAGAGATCTCCAAATTCTCCGATGGGACATTGAAGATTATCCTTAACCAACTCCTGGCTAAGAAGAAGACAGTTTCCGAAGATGACAAACTAGAAGGAACAGAACTGGAAGAGAAAGATGTTCTACGGAAACTCGTCGAGAAGATCAGATATCGAATCGTTCTTCGAAACGACATCAGACAGTTCGAGACTGCACTAGAATTCAGGAAGATCTACTTGGCCCATAGAGAAACTCCACCTCCGCCTCGCTCGAAGAAAAAGAAATGAAGACTTAGTTAATAAGCTCGATTGTAATTTGGACACTTAGGGGGAGAATGTTAGGAATATTTTAGAAGTGTCCAAAATATTTATTCTAAGTCTTGTAATTTCTATACAATGTATTTTATAGATGTTTTATTTTATGTAATTGGGTTGTATTTGTAATGGGCTTGTTAGGGGCCCAATGGGCTTAAATACCTCACAAGGTATTTAAGCTTAAACCCTAACACTCATTAATCTAAGTTTCCATTCGCTAAAATCTCACGTATTCAACACAAAACCTCTAAAGCACACTATTCACATTCTACGAAGGTTTAATATGTTGAATTGTTCTTGGATAATCTGGAATTACAAAGCGGCATTTGATGCTGTTATTGAATCCGTATGTGCAGATGATGGTCAGCTTTTTTTCCTCAATGGTCCAGGAACAGGAAAGACTTACTTATACAATTTGCTAATACAAAAGCTTCGGTCAGAAAACAAGATAGTAATTCCAGTAGCATCATCAGGGATTGTTTCGTTATTGCTACCAGGAGGAAGGACAGCTCATTCGAGATTTAAGCTACCAATATCCTTACGTGAAAATTCTATGTGTGATATACGCCATGGTTCAATGTATCGTGGGATGAAGCACCGATGATACATAAATTTGCTTTCGAATCATTGGACAGAGCAATGAGGGATCTTATGTCGGTTGAGAACACAGTGCTGATAGACTGATATTTGGAGGGAAAACTGTCCTTTTAGGTGGAGACTTTAGGCAAATACTGTCGGTTATTCCAAAGGGTACACAGCAAGACGTTGTTCAATCAGTTATAAACCGCTCTTACCTATGGAAGTATTGTCGTTTCTACAGCTTGAAGAAGAATATGAGAGTACATCAGTCTGAAATAGATTTTGCAAAATGGATCTTACAAGTGGAGATGGTAATCCGACAACAACTTCAGCCAATGGTACAGAAACAATTAGACTTCCAAGTGAGATGATTATTCGTCCTTCTACGGATCCGGTGAAACAGATTGCAGATTATGTTTACGCAATTTTGAACAGACGAATGTTGTTCATACATATCTAAGAGAGAGCGCAATACTCACCCCAAGAAATGAGACTGTTGATGAGATTAACAGGTACATGTTGTCAATGTCCCCTGGACAACCAACTGAATATCTAAGTTCAGATATCATGGAAATCAATTCTGGGGATGAAAGTGAAATAAAAAACATGTATCCAGTTGAATTTCTTAACACCCTTGAATTTTCTGGCCTTCCAAATCATACTCTTACTTAAACAAGCAGTTCCCGTGATGCTGTTGAGGAATCTAAATCAGAAGGACGGATTATGTAATGGGACAAGGATGACAGTTTAACGTATGGGCAGTAGAGTGATTGAATGTTAGATTATTACAGGATCGCATGTTGGAAATAAAGTACTTATCCCAAGAATAGTTCTTTCACCAACAAAGTCATCGTTGCCAGTTAAGTTACGCCGCAGACAGTTTCCGATACGAGTATGATATGCAATAACTATCAACAAAAGCCAGGGACAGAGTTTAAAAAATGTTGGTGTATATCTTCCAAAATTGGTATTTACGCATGGCCAACTGTACGTTGCATTGCCTCGGGCGACATCACAGACTGGAATAAAGATTCTTAGTTTCAAGGAGGATGAACTTGAAGACGATGAAATAGTTAATATTGTTTACCATGAAATCTACAACAATTAGGTGAGAGATTTCTACATTACATTTTTTAATTGAAAGAGCTTATGCATTCGTCCACTTTGTTATCAGAGTAACATGTGATATAAGGGAATGTGTTATAAAGGATTCCTCGAATATAAGGATTGAATACATGCATATAGACGTCATGTTTTTTAAATACTAATAGAAGTTTCCCTTACAGTTGTATTAGTATTATATAATTTAATGCCAGAAAGGGGATTTTACAAATATCGTATACAGGACTTCGGAAACAATGGAAGAAACATCCTCAATTTTCTTATACGTGAATGACTACTAACCTACATTGTTGGAAAATTCTCTTGGAGAGCTCACGCAATTTCTTTTATGAGATGTATTAATAACACGACTGAAACGTTAAAAGCAAAGTTATAGAAGAGAAAATAAAAGTTAAGGAAACAAAATTCTTTCAGATCTATCAAGGTCGCATCAATCGAGGTGACGTCATTAGTGACGTCACGATACAGAATATTAAGCTAACATTGAGAAAATTATGAATTACACGACTGGTACATTATCAGTCGACAGAACGCTCCTGGAAATACCGAATATGCTTCAAATGAACTACTAATTCATTAAAAGTCGTGCGAACAACGCGCACACACTCAATGAACAGTAATTCAAAACGACAGGGTATCTTAATTATTACAGAGAATGACTTAATTTAACTACAAAAGGTTGTTGTTAGTAATAACTTACGTTTGCATTATGCTACAATCATTAGCACAATGAAACCAATGAGTTGAGATTTATTTATTTTCTGGTCAGTACGTAATTATATATGCCATGGATAATCGTGGCCATGTATTTGAATGAAAATTATGTTGTTTTCGTCTATATACCTTATATATTAATCTGATATGTTTACATATGATTGGCAAACCTTTGTTCGCCCGAGAAATCACATGAAAAGTTTGGCAACTTTTATTAGTTAACTATGAGTAGACGACTGATACATTATCAGCCGTGTAAAATATGACGGCCCGTAATAGCGACCGCTCCAGTAACGTTCTTGCATTGTAGCATATGTTTACATAGACGACTGATTTAGGAGCAGTCGTCCAAAAAGAAAGTATACACCATGTTTCTAGTTGGTTGTTAATAATAAGAATTTCCTTTGACTTATCCGGACAATAATAACCATAGTAAAAACAATGTTTTCATATTTATTTATTTTTGGGTCAGTCGGTAATAGTATATGCCATTGATATTGCTGTCATTGTGTATTTGAAATTTATGTTAGTGTATTTAATTTAAAAGAATTTAGGTGTAAACCTATTATGTGTACGCATGATTTAGCAATAATATTGCTTTTATGTGTATTAGTTGCATTTCTATTATTTAGATTGGCTGTGTAATTTAAGTGAAGGGTTACTGTTCTAATATTTGGTTTCGGACGGCGTGAAAAGCTATTGTAGTCAATGTCGACACAAAATTGAATTTGCCCAAATTGAACTTAGAATGCTTTCACATTTTATACTCTACTAATAAGCGCGACACAAAATTACCCTCATTTATTGTTCGCACTCTAAGAAAACTATCGCGCCCTGACGAAGTTGATGTATCGAACATGGAATCACAGAAAGAAGCGTCTACCAACATTGTTGCGAGAGTAAGTCTTTCATTCTCATGTCCCTAAAATGTTATTAACTGTCAGGAACCGAAATCTCATATCATAATTTCACGCATTTACATAAATTCATGCATTCATATAAATTATTTGAATACAGAGGTATATGTATGTATATATATATATATATAATATATATATATATAATATATATATATATATATTATATATATATATATATAAATACAATTTCAAGTATAATAGTCCTAGGTTTTCAAAAAGAGGTATAAGTGGTAAAGAACTGGATGTTACGGAATTAGAATTTTTCTAAGTATGAATTATCTAGGGTTTTCTTAGGTTTGGAAAATTTCAAGTGTGAAATTAAAGCAATTAAATAAATTAGGAAGTTTAACGATATTCTTGAGATTCTTTAAAGTGGAAGAAATATTTAAATAATATTAAAGTATAACTAAAAAAGGATCATTGGAAACCTTAAGTATGATGTCGAAATTCTTTGAATTAGGGTTTCGAAATTTGTTCAAAAAGGATTTCGGAATTTCCCAATCAAGGTTTCGAGATTTATTAAGGACTTTGAAATTCTTTAACGAGGAATATCGAGATTCTTATTATAAGATTTCAAGAACTCGAAATCCTTTGGACAAGGATCTGGTTAGTCATGGAGAGAAATAATTTTAATAATTAAATATACATTGTTCAATACCAAGGCGAACCTTCAAATTTTAAGAAGTTCTCGGTATTAAACTAGTCAAAAACAAAAGTTTTAATTTGGTTAAGGAATTAAAGATTAAAGTTTTGTTATTAAAGAAAGAGATAACCATCGACGTTTCTTAACAGAAAAGGCAACATGTAACCTACGTGACCCTCACCCTTCCCAATAATTAGTATTTATCCAACTAGCCTTTTATGAAAATACTTACCCAAACAAAAGATAGGAAATTTGCAGAAAAAGGGCAGAGAATACTATGAGCAAAATAAAAACGAAAACTTGGTTAAATTTGGGAAGTTCAAGAACCAAATTTCGAGCTTGATAGGTGAACTTTCATTTTTTTTAATACATACATATTTGTGTTTAATACATCTAAGGTATATTACGTAACTTATGTATGCGATCTATGTATTATTAGATATCTATCATGAATTTCGTAAAATGATAGATATGTGTATGTTTGAAAGTCCAAATCTTGAGTACAAATAGGTGTTCTCATTTATGTGCCAAAGTTCGTAAGGGTGTTAGAAAGTTTTCAATGTTAGAACTCGTTAGTATGTGAGAGTTTGTAGACTTTTACTAATAAGAATATTACGGCTCAAAGGTATGAGGAATTAGGGTTTTCCTCTGAAAGAGTTTATTCATAAATGTTTAAATAGAATGTCGAGATATGTTTAAGGGTACATTTCGAAATCCTTTATAATTGCTCTTTAAAGTTCTCGATATATGTACTACTAAGATTTCGATAAGTATAGATTCCGAGTTATGATTTGAGCTTTTCAAATTCAATTAGATAGAAGATGTCGAAATGTGTGTTCGAAATCCCTTAGGTTATATATATTAAATATCTCGACATGTATTATATATTAAAGATCTCGGCATACTATAGTGTAAAGATTTCGACATGTATTAGATTTGAAAATCTTGACAACATATTAAATATCTCGGCATATTATAATTTAAAGATCTCGATGTTAGGTTTTAAAGATCTCGACATGTATACCTCAAAAATCTCGATATGTACCACCAAGTTTTGATAATTATAGATTTGAGATATAACTCGAAATTTAGATATGCAATTAATTAGAATTGAGAAATAAAGAGAATTGTGATATATAGATATAAAGAATTTTAATATCACATAAAGTGTTCAATATTTAGGGTTTCGGTATAAAATAAATTAGGGTTTCTGGTAAGGCTACGGATAGAAACGATCATGCATAATAAAGCATGCATATCACGCACGCATATCGTTATAGGAATTTTATATTTACCAGATAAATAATTGTATAGGTCAGGAGTCCGATAAGGGCAAGAACAAGGTCGACTAAGCAAACGGAGAAAATAGACGAAACTTGTGAGTATGATTTGCAACGTGTACCTTATGTGCCTTATGTGTTTACATGCCCTATATGGTTTAATTGACTAATATGTGCTTTATATGCTATTCATGGATCGATGTGAATTATGTGACTGTAAAGTGCTCTTATATGATTTACGTGTCATATAAGGTATATTTTTATAGCATTGCATACACAAAAAATAAGGGTGAAACCGTTATGACTGCTACGACTACAGATGGTATGATACGGATGCTACGGCATATATCCCTACAAATCGGGGGATTTTATAGAGTCCTGTACAGGCAATACGTATCCCTACAAATCGGGGGATTACGACATGGTTATAGAGTCCCATGCATGGGCGCTGACTGGGCGTACAGTACAGTCTAGCTAGTCTATAACGGGAGTATCAAAATAAATGGACATATAGAATGCCATGTAATCTACGGATCGTGTGAATGACCGTTATATGAATGTGATTATGTGATTTGAAATGGCATGGTTACGATATCGACGGAAAGGAATAGACTACTGTTATTTTATTGTTACTTGTATTAATTAGCAGGCTGCGTAGAAAGCATATCATAAACCATGGATTCAAGTTTGGCCAACTACGCTCTCCTCCTGCTCCCCTCTAGTTCATCATCATTAGCATGTAGACTAGAAACGGATTTAGACTGTTGCATTTGTTATCCGTATAATAGGTACATATATGTACATTATTGTGAAAGGAGCTAGATCGGATGTACGCGCCGTTTTGTTAAAGGAAATGGTTATAAGAATCGCAAAAAATTTTATATGAATATTCTATAGCGGCGTAAAAAGGTAATAGGAAACGTGGCGCTACATTAACTGTGTGCATGTTTGCGAGTTCTGTTCGGCTTTCTTAGCGTGTGAGTTGTGTTATTTTATCTGCTCAGGAGATTCTTGACACGCAATTTCCTGCAAGCGTGGTCCCCGGTGTAAGCTAACAATATCCGCTGATTATCAAGAGATTAGTCAGTTCATTATTGATAATTTGAGCAAGAATGAACTTCAACAGCTGATTACTAGCACACAGTTTGGAAATCTTATTATGTGTGCCAACAATTTCCATTTATCAAGCCAGCTCATTTGGTATTTGATGAAGTCACAAACTGCATGTAGTGAATCAGATGAAGTATGGATGGTAATCGACAAATCGCCGGTGCGATTCTCCTGTATAGAGTTCTGTCTCCTAACAGGAATGAAATTCTATTTGATTCCCAATATTGCTGACAACATTCAGTTTACGTCCAAACATTTCCCTGGTATGAGTAAGGTCCATCTAGATGACGTTCGTAGTCGGTTATCGGAATTAAAGAGTAACTCATCTAGTGTAGTTAACATAGAGAAGTTGAAATTAGCCTGCATTATATTTTTCGTTGGAGTGCTAGAACAGCGTAGTTCTCGGAAAAATGTTATCGTAAGTCCAAAATTATTTTCTTTAGTGGAGGACTTTGACAGATTCAGCACTCATCCATGGGGAACTATTGTTTATGAACAAGCTCTAAAGTCGTTGAAAAAGGACTTATCACCATATGCAACTACCAACGGAACAGATGGAGTTAAGAAGAAACCGGTGTTCACCCTTGGTAGATTCGTGCATCCTTTGCAGGTATGAATAGCAAACTGTGAAATTATATGTGATCTTTTGTATAATTTTATCAATATGTACAGATTCATCTTTATTGTTTTATTATATAGATATTAATGACGTATGTGTGTTCAATATGCTATCGTAAAGGTTCTTGCATATGAATGCATGCCTGGTGTTGCTGAAAATTTTGCAACGCCTTTGGATAAGAGAGAATGAATAGTTCCTCGCATGTGTTTTTGGAAAACAAATCCGTGGAATACTAAAGCTTCTCCAAAAATGAAGGAAGTAATTAAAGTAGTTTCGAAGTTCGGTGTGAAGGCGAGCATCCTGCAGCCTACAGTTGATGAGTCTAGAGCAGACGCCTTTGCTGCAAGCAGTTTTGAGCGGACATCCGGTTCTGAAGTTATCAAGCGGATAACAAATTTATTATTGAATAGGGTCACAGTCCTATGTCTGCCATCCATTTTGCCTAATCTAGAGGATGATTCCGAACAGCGTGAGCTTCAGGAAACAGGGAACAAAGAAATTTCTGTATCTGAGCCTGCTGGAAGTGCCTGCAACAAAAGTGTGCATCGGACACGAAAAAGAAAATATAAAAGCACAGTCGGCCACATGTCTTCTCAGCCACTGAAGAACGATGAGAAGGGTCACGTATCTTCTGCGCTGAATGATGAAATGCCTTCACCGACCAAATCTGCACCGTCTTCTTCCTCTGTTCGTGACGATGACGGTGGATGCTCCTTGGATTACCGGTCTTCTGAGGAGAACGCTGAACAATTGCCATGTGACCATATGCCTAATTATAGCAGTGCTGAAAATGTACAGGCAGAAAGTATTGTTTCTAGGCAGACATCCAGTAATTATGAGGATGATGATTTTGAGTCAAGAACTTTAAATGAGTTTTTGGCGAAACTGCGAGCAAGAAGGACGGAAAGAAAATTGTCTTATAACAGCCAGACTGCTGCCGTTTCTTCAGTACTATCTCTACCTACTCTACCGCAGTTGAAAGTTGGAGAATCAGAAGATAATGCCTTTGTCGAACGCATGCCCACTTACAATAGGAGTATCCCGGACCAGATGATTGTGCTAGACCAAATTCCACTTGCTGTGGGACAATGCTCTTATGAGAAAGAATGCCATGGTAACAATATTCCAGAAACTGACCACCTAATGCTCGAGCTTCAGTCGGTAAATGAACATTCGGCTGAGAGAATTAACTCCACGGCGTTTGCTATGGCTGAGACTGTTGAGATATCTTCTAATCACTCCGCCGACAATAATGAAGATATTATAACGAGTCGTCCGTGTGCCGCTGATGAGGAGACGAACATAAAGCAGATGGCTAAAGGTTTTGATGAACCGAGTGGAAAATGTGATAAATCAAAGACTGAACTCCAATATACTCAAGATTCTGCTTATCGAAGAATTAATCAGGGAATTGAAGATGTGTGGAATGAGCTTGCTGGAGTATGAAATATAGTTGATTTTCATGCTGGCCAGGTTTTGCGCATGAAGAATCAAATTGAATCGTCTTGCAACGAAAGCATACATGTTCAAGAACAGTGGTTTGATCAGAAATTTCAGCCCGTGGAGAAAACTTTACAATACATTAATCGCCAGATTCATTTTATGACTGAGGCAATGAAGAAGCTCATTGAGTCCGACACTGGTATTTATATTACGTGTTTGACAGACACTGCATGTGTCATTCTTATTTTTATATGTCCACTAAACGTATTTTATTTCACTTTTGTTTTATTTGAAGATAATGTTTTATACAGTTGTACATGCATTTCAATTCAGAACGCCAGAACGTTGAAAAGATACAGTATGCAAAGAGGCGGAGAATTGAAGAGGCAGCCATCGCTCCACCTGCAAACAGTCAGAGGATCCCGTACAGAAACCATCTGATTGAAGAACACGTGTTGTATAAACTGCAGATGTGGCCTCATGCAGCCATGTTAATTAGGCAGATGAAACCAGAGCATTCTCGAAGAGGACTGTTAGGTGTGTCTCTAAGACCTGAGTTTTTCACTGAACTCATGACCCCAGGAATCTGGCTCCGTGATATAGTAAGTGTATTTTTGGGACCTACCAACCATTTATTTTGATGAAAGTATATTGCCAGTTGTTACAAATATTGCCAAATGATTTTTATAACAACGTGTTGCAGCATATTGATGAGTGCCTACGTGAATACATCGAAATGCAAGGACTGTGTTACCATGCAGTCACGCAAGTTGCATTTATGAACACCGCATTCAGCCAGTCGTGACAAAGTTACCCGTAAAGGATGGACTGGCTGATCTGACCGATGTAATGCCATTTATTATGGGACAGGTCAGTTCATGGCCATCGTGTAGTTGGAAAACAGCTAAAGTTGTTGTTTTCCCATTAAACATTGATTAACAACATTGGGTTCTTTGTGTTGCTTCACCTAAGTGACAATCATTCGCCATCGTTGATTCCAAAATAAGTTTTGACCAAAATCTACATCTACTAATTCTGCACTGGGAAGAGCTGTTGATGTTATTACAATAGCTTTCAAGATGCTAGGGATCGTGAAATCTGATTTTGAGTTTAAAGTAGGCAGGGACAGTAAAAATCCTCAGCAGGAATTTGGGTAATGTTCAGACGAATTATTTTACAAATTAATATTTCTATTATCATACATTTGAATATAGATTTGTTTGCTTTGTACAGTGGAGAGTGTGGCGTTTATGTATTGCGAAATGCATTTTCCACGATGTTACGCGGGGATGATTTCCACAACTTCCTACCCTCACAGATAACGGAATTTCGCCAATACCTCACCGCTTCTGTGTTCTACAGACACCGGCATTGGCCCCCGTGGAATGAACAAACATCAATAGCGCTTGGTTGATGTACAGAAATGCAAAGGCAGCTGTTGTTAGCATTTGTAGTGAACAGAAACATAAGCATAGCTGAGACTGTATTACTGTGATTTGATAATTTGTCAGGCATATTGTAAGCATTTTGCATCCTGTGATAACTGAGTATGCCGCTTGCGTCTGTTCTTACATAGTATTTATTAAACTTGCATAGTAAGCATCAATTTTACCATAGAACTCCATAAAACTCGATCTTCATTTCGAAATAATAGGACTAACACAATACATTGATAGGAAGGACTTCATAAATACGGCAACCACTTAAATAACAACCCAGAAATAAGAAGTAAAGCAGCGCTTGAACTGTATTTTATGACTTTTGCCGTCTTCTCAAGTGACACTAATCTCTTTCAAAATCATCGCACATAGAAAACAAGTCTCCAATATGTTGAGCCTCAATATCACATTTTCTTGGTTGGAACACTTCCATGTCTGGTATTGCTACCTCTTCCTCAATATTGCTGCCTATAGGATTCAACCACATGAGAAAATCACAATATCCACTCTTGCAGATACAGAACAACTTACCTTTTGTATTTTCTGTCGGTCCCACGATCTTAATATCAGGCTCCCTACCACATTTGCAATTGTGTGCTTTGTATCGTAGGTCAGTTGTTTCGCTCTTTGTCACTGTGGTGCTCATTGTGTGATGCAGTGCCGAACATTATACCATGCAGTATATATTCATACACGGCTGAAGATGTTATTAACTATGTTGCTATGAGATGCAATTAATTACACATAATGCGGTCATAAATAAAATTTCCTCAACTCCTCCTTCAAGTTGTAAACTGAAAAGTCGAACATATAAACATACTGACTTGTATTCATTTGTGGCAGCCCCGACTTCCACCACTACTTTCTACACTAGTCTACGCGACTAATGTCCTAATAGCGAAATAGATCTTGTGAAATTTCGTATAAAATTTTTCCTTTCATAAAAAGGAATCGTAACAGTTCCTACAAAATCATCTCGGGTCCTAATAACATAGGAAAGCGCGCAAGCGTGTCAAAATAAAACTATCTACTGGGCCTCCACCAGGTCGCATCCATGCACACACTTCCATCTCAAAAGCCCTCGGAAGCTTCAAAAGTTGGCCTCGCCGTGAAAATGATCACGTACCGTGATTGCGGGGTCCTACAACACATAAAAACGTAGAATGAGCTTATAAAGCTCAGTAAGTGAAAACCATGCATGCAATGCACGTGACCTAAATAGCGAAGGCATTCACGTCAATGCTATCGACTTCTCACATCTTTCCTAACCTTTTTCTTAACATATTTGGCCCCTCGGCTTTCAATCTTACTATGCACCATATAGAGCTCAAATCCCTAAGGGTATAATAAGTGGCCGTACACAGACTGGGAGGCTAAACCTGAGTACTCCATCTGTGCTTAGCCCTATGGTGCCTTTCAATCCCAATGTGGTCCACACTGAGAGGCTAATAATGCCTTTCAATCCCAATGCGTTCCCATTGAGAGGCTAACCCGGGCACACAAATTTTGTTTAACCCTAAGGCGTCTTTCCATCCCAATGCGGTCTGACACGTGGGCGCTTCCCACTGGTAGCTTACTACGAGGTCGCCAAAACTCGAGGTTCCCTCGGTGCTGTTCATACCCTCGAGTCGCATCCTCCAGGTTGCATCTCCCGCTACTGGGTATTTTATTTAACTGCCTCTCGTGAATCAGGCAGTCGGCCTCGTGAATCGCCGTAATATTTATATTCCTGCCTCTCCTGAATCAGGCAGTCGGCCTCGTGAATCGCCGTAATATTTATATTCCTGCCTCTCGTGAATCAGGCAGTCGGCCTCGTAAATTGCCATAATATATTTAGGTAGCATAGAAGAGTCGTGACTCATCATTGAGTCGACACAAATGCCCATATCGGCAAATATAAATATCGCTTTTAAGAGATCTTATACTCATGCACGCTATTTCCCTGACTCTCATAATAGTCGTGCGTGCACATGTTCATGCCATGAATATGCGTGTCATGTCATCGTATAACGTAATTAAATCACGTAAGAACTCACATAAAATCATAGAAGCACATAGACACGTCACATAAAATCATAAAAGCATACAACACATAATTTTATGCACATAAAAATTATGTGTTGTAGTTGCGATTTCCACTTACCTGGTATCCTTAGCTATTTAGTTTAGCGCACTGTCAGTCGTTAACCTCCAAACCCTAAATATAGGAACATATAAAATTAGGGTTTGTTAGTCTAATTTTAATTTCACGAAATTGGCTTAATTCGAAACCCTAATTTGATTTCTATAAGTTTTGAAATTAAAACTTTAGAATTTAAAACAGTATATAACATTTTGAATTAAATCTCGAAATTTAATCTCGACATTGTATTATTAGTGGATCTCGACATGGATAATTCTCGATATAGATAATTCTCGACATAGCTTGGACACAAAACTCGAGTTTGGATCTCGATACAACATATAAGACTTCGATGTGCTTCTAAGGTAAATCTCGACATCATTAGATCTCGAGCTAGGGTTTGGATGAATCTCGACATACCTTATAAATGAATCTCGACATATTTAAGTTAGATGGATCTCGAGCTTTTACACTAAAATGTCGAGATGTATGTCGACATTCTAAATAAGATACGAGCTTCTGTATTTCGAAATTAATATCAGGAATCGATCTCGACATGATCTCGAGTTTCGTGGTGGGATCTCGAGGTCTACATTATGTTTAAATCTCGATACACATGTTGTAGGATTTCGACATTCTAAACAAAATTTCGATATGATATACAAGATTTCGACATTCGCAAACTTTCAATCAAAACTCTACACTTTTCCAAGAACAGTTTGAAGGTCTTATATATCTTATAAAAACCTGTTTAAGTTGCCTTCTTATCCTTAAGTACGATTCCTATCTTACGGGTCTTTCTAGCCATAGCAGGTATCAATCTAACAACCATATTAGTCTAACTAGTGTTCGAAACCCTAACAATTAATCTAAGATAGTTCTCCTTGAAAACGATTCTAAACTAGGACAGTGATATACTTGAATTAATTTTCTTCTACCCCGAAGTTATATAAAGTGCTAAATATAACATCAATGATTAATATAGATTCATAAGCCATAAATAACACTATACCTTTTGGAGTTTTCTTTCGTGGTTTATGCTTTCTTTTCTAACTTTGGATCCAATTTGTGTGTGAGCTTTCCCTTCAGTATTGTCGAAGGTTATAAGTTACTAGTTTCTTTCTTGCTTATCTCGTAGATTGCTTGTTCTACTACCCAAAAGATGTCACTTATTTCTTTTTAATTATACTTATCCGATTCTCATGTAATAACTTATTATATTAATTTAGTCATTTCCCCTACTAGCTAAGTAATCGAACATATCTCTTCTTTCGAAATTCTATTGTATCGAGATTTTTATTTCACTTCGAATTTCTATAATCTCGACATCCTCCCACATCTTCAAGGGTTCCGAGATTAAAGATTCCGACATTCTTCCTCAGTTCTTTCGAGTTTCTCCTATTTAGCAACACCTCATTTCTATATCCTACAATTTCGAGTTTATTAATTGAATGAACAAGCTTATCTCGTGAATCATAGCTCTCGAGATTTAAGAGTTTCAAGCTTTAAGGATCTCAAGGTCTTAATGCATCAATCTAATTGTTTGAATTCTCTAACTTCGGCATTCATGTTACTTAAATTTAGAAATCGACCTCCTCTTCAGAATTATAAATCGCATAACATGAAATCATATAAACACATAAGTTATTTAAGAACATAAAAGCCTGAAAGCATCGTATCACTCAAAGTCCTATTTTCTTTCTTTATTTATTTAATCCAACGAAATTCCTAATTTATTGCTAATTAAATCGTAAATTCCGTAATTATATTTTACGGGTATTACATCATTCCCAATACAAGATATATGCTGTTATGTTCTTTCCCTGTGTTAATTGCCTGGAAATAAGAGTCAAATTAATAATGTACTATCGTAAAAACCCAAATATTCATAGAATTAATATTTTTTATCATGAAATTGGTAATGTATTTCGTAAATTCCCATTACTAGATAATATTATTTACTTTTATTTGATATGGTTCAATAAGATTCAATTTTTTATCATTAATCGAATTCACAAAGTCAGATACAATTGAATTAAGACCCTCATAATATTGAAACAAATATATAACATCATTGAATGTCTTAATGGGAGGCATTACAGTCTTAGTCTCCATACGGCTATCTGCATAAGTGGGCAACAACTAAGAACAAATGGGAAAGAAAAAGAGCACATACAAGGACCACTCTACCATTGAGGTAACCACGATATTATCTTCAATTTAGACCATGCATTATTTCGATTGCTGGGTGGGCAAATATATTGGCTCTTTCAGCTTTCGTACTGAGGACTTAGCCCTATTTAAATGTCCCAAATAATATCGGAAACCCTAGATGCTACAACACGATTTGGGTGTAATTGTTGTTTTTTCGAATCAATTCGTTTAAGAATAAATGGTAGAGTAGATTCGGCGGTCGCTGTAGGCTTAATTTTGGTTTGGTAGAATTTAGCAACGAATTAAATGTCCCAAATAATATAGCAAACCCTAGATGCTACAACACGAATTTCGCTGTAATTGTTGTTTTTGGGGTTCAATACGTTTAAGAATAAATGGTAGAGTAGATTCGGCCGTCTGCTGTATGCCTGAGAATTTTTGTAGGATTTAACAACGAATCATGTTCAAGGAACTTCCACCGTGCTTATTCGAAAATCCAATCGGCCCAAATCTGTAACTCCCATGAAAAGGATCAAACAGGAAAAAGAATGCCAGGTGAAAACCTCTCAAATTGATGACACCAGGGGCAGTGGAGAAGAATTTGTTATTTACAGTTTAGAGGAACAAATTAAGGAAGACGATAAAGTTCAATACAAAGAACCTGCACAGGAACCACCAGATGACAGAGTTGACGACTTCGAGATGCAACCTGATAACATAAGCTACAAAAATTTGTACATCCGATCACAGAAGAAGGTATATTATTCTTTTTCCTAGAAATCTATTACCAATCTAGCATATATTTGCGTCAAAATGTTTTCTACCTTCTACAGATCGCCGTGTTAATGGAGGAGAAGTTTACGCTGCTCCAGGAGCTACAATTCACGCGTGGCCAGATTACTGCGGTAATCTCTATCTAAGCATGCTTTCCCTCTTTAGAGATCAAAATCATTTCACGACTGATTTCTAATACTATTTCTTAACCATGAGAAGATGAAGTGCATGCTTGCTGCTTCCAGAGAATTAGTGGTTGATCCTCCATTATCTCAGGAAAAAATTCAAGCTTTCATCACTGAAAATTCTGCCAAGACGCCGTGGATCATAACAATGCCGCCTCAGGTGCTGTAGAAACTTGAAAAACAAGAAAGACATCCTACACAATATAAACCCTATTAATGGTTTTATATGTTGTTGCAAAATTCTCCAACTACTTCATCGTCTGTTATGTATTTAGTAATGTTTAGGACAATGTTTTAACCTTTTATCCAGTCATGTTCTGAACTGTATTCCTCTATTATTTAACCATATGAGAATTCGTAGGACGGTTTCCTCTTGATTATGATGACATACACAAACCTGCATCCTAAAGGTCAATTGGTCTTGCACACTTATTATTGGTAATTTGTCTATGTGAAGTGCAGAGGAATCATAGAAATAAAAAAAAGTTACTCGCTAATATTTTTCGAAGTCTGAAATATATGTTCTTCATTTCATATTATGATAATATTGTTTTACTAACGTTACTATAATTGCATTAAATGAATGAGCGACTGTAATATACTTCGCCATTTAAGAGTATATTATTTACAAAGGCTTGCGCGGCTGAAAGCAGTTGACTGATTGAAGTCGTTTATGGAGTCGTATTAATAGGTTTATGAAAACATGTTTGAACGCCTGAAAACATGCGACTAAATGAGATCGTTGAGGGAATCTAAACGTTACTGTGTTTCGTAATTAGGGCGTTATACATAATCGATATTTCTGAATATCATCATTAATGATACGCAGTTTAACGAAACGAAAACGTTGTTATTTAATTATGACAACAAGGCCATTCGTATTCCTATTATATTGATTTACTGAATTTAATATAATTGAATTACAATATTAACATATTGTAGTAGAATAGTTATAGCCAAGGTTCGGTATAATGATTATTATTTGACGAACTTGATAATATTAAATTACCAAACAATATAGCGGATAAATACTCTTACATTTAAATTAAAAATAACGGAATTGTATAAAACAGTATAACAAAATCTACTCGGTCAGTAATGAAATTGATTAGATAAAAGCAATTTCTTAGTTATTCCCAAATATAGAGACGAATGTTACAACTCAAAGAATCTTGAGAAGCACACATTTTATTTTTACAAAGTGCACAGAGTATCAAAAAAACACTACGGCATACATAATTTCCAAATTAAAATTATTGTAATTCTTAGCAAACATTAATGTTCATAAGGCGTTATGTAGCATCAAGTGAGAAGACTTTGAAATTCTTACTCATCAAAATCAAATTATGAACATTCATGTATCCAATACTCAATGAGGAATATTTGGAGTTCCCGTATTAATTTCCTCATTCGATAAACAATAATGAATGCATACCAAAAGTCGCATGCAAATTATGTACCTCTTTGCTTTCTTTCGCATATCACTATATATGCAAACTTCCCAATGAAAAGCCAAAGGTCCTAAATTAGAACAAAAAAAATTGTTATAGGATCTAGATTATCAGCTACAATGCCAACGAGAATCTTGAGTGTACAATTCAGCAATATGACCATCGACACAACAGTGACCAGCGACTCAACCGCTATAACGTAATGGCTTCAGCAAGTTGACGTTTCCGTCCCAACGTTGATTGTCCTGGACGTAGAGTGCAGACCGGTTTGGGCTCACGGAATGGTCAGCAGAACTGCAACTCTGCAATTGTGCATCGCCCGTAAATGCATCATCATTCAGCTAGCTCATCTCGACGAAATCAGTGAATCGCTCAAGAATTTCATGTTAAATCCAAATGTCAGCTTTGTTGGCTGCAATTGCGGAAGATATGGCAAAACTAATCCGTGACAACGCGTTGTATAACAACAGAAATGTTGTCGACATCGCAGCTGTTGCTAAAGAACGTCGGCCCACATGGTATTTCCGAGGACCAGGATTGAAGGAACTAGCCTGGGTCGTTTGTGGGATGGAGATGCGTAAGCCAAAAAACGTGACTTTGAGCAACTGGGAGAACAGAGTTCTTAGCTACGGTCAGATAGAGTATGCGTGTATAGATGCTTTTGTTTCTTACAAGATCGGATACGATCTTCTCAGTGAGTAGCCATGATAAACCAATCGTTCGTAAATTTGCAATTGCATTCTTGCGGCCTCACAAAGTGCTATAAACTTAAACATTACGCCTATAAAATTTGACCACGTATTTACAATAAAATTCACGATTACCAAATACTTACTGCACGACTGGATTCTCCAATCAAACAAAGATTATTCCTCACGGTGGAAGCAACTATGTGCAATGGACTTCACATTCTTCCAAAAATACAAGACTGAAAACTGCATTGGTTATATATAACATTCCTATTACCTACTATATAATAAAATCTAAAAAATACTCGACTGAAAAATATACGACTGAGAAATAGACGACTTAACCCTCTAGACATCGCGAAAGACGTTAGTTAAATAGCAATAAAAATATTAGCAAAGGTATCAATACAATCTAAAAAAATACACGACTGAAAAAATACGACTGAGAAATAGACGGCTGAAACCTCCAGACATCGCGAAAGACGTTAGTTAAATAGCAATAAACAAAAAAATATTAGCAAAGGTATCAATACAATCTAAAAAATACACGACTGAAAAAGATACGACTGAGAAATAGACGGCTGAAACCTCCGATCATTGCGAAAGACGTTAGTTAAATAGCAATAAACAAATAAATATTATCAGCTAGAACATTATTGTTCGTCTGAAACATAAGCCATAGGAGACAATATTTGCGCAATAATAATATCTCAGTCGTGTGTTGTGAAGAATGCCAACATTCAGATGTTCATATTCAGTGGTGCAAATTAAATGAAGTATTCCATAGTAGTTGTCAGTAGTGCAAATAAAATGTATGATGAGAATCGCATAACTATGAGTTTTACAAGATGTTTGGACCTAAAGTTCTAAGTCAAACCCATTAATTACACGACTGTTTCAATAACCACGTCATCAATAAACAACTCGTGCATCGCACGGGTCTCAACATAGTATATTATAGTTTGTATATTTATGTGTTTTGTGATGGGGCTTCACTCGGCCCAATCAGTCCACCGGCCTTGCAAGCTCTGTACTATACATAATACCAAGAAGAGATGCGTCGCATCGCTCTAAATTACCCCGCCGAGTCGCCTATATACCCTCCATCGCCGGTTTCCCTGTTCGGCAAACCCTTTACCGTCTCCTCCGACTAAGCGGTGACATGCTTCAATGCCTTCAATGGCTTCTGACAGCTCAACTCATCTGGAGAAGAAACTCAATCAACTCAACGGCGACAGGCCTGATTTTGCTGCCAGGTACTTGCTCTATCACATGATTGTAATCAAGACTCTTTGCATTTTCACGACTTGTTTTCTTCTTCTGTGAGTTAACGATTTTGAATCGCTCCTTAGGAGGCAAAAGATCGAGCAGCACAGAAAATCACTTCCAATAGCTGCTGGTAACAAATGCCTTGTTTATATCACCTTTAATTTCGAATTTTGAGTTTTTAATTTCGAATTTGAGTTTATGCTTTTGGTAATTCTTGTTTTTATTAGCTAGGTTAGATTAGGTGTCTTCCGATGTGATGATTCTTAAGTAAGCTAATCGTCTCTTTTAATTGTTTACCTCATAAACCGAATCTCTTTATGGAGGAGAACTACAATAGGGACGAGACAATCAAGATCCAGTTTATTGAATATGTGAGATTTTTTACATCGTCGTGTCACATTGTTCTGATGAGTGAACTATTGCTGATGGTTATTAGCAGAGTGACTATACCTTTTATAACTATGGTTTATGCTTCATAGTTCTGGTTGGTCCTTTGGTATTTTGTTTCTGAAAGGGGATGCAATTATGTCTTGTCAGTTGCTCTTGTATTTGTGAACCGCTTACTTGAGTATGGTTATGCTTTTCTGCAGTGGAAGAGAGACTACTGGAAGAGGTGAGCAGGAATGACGTGCTTATTGTTGTTGGTGAAACTGGCAGTGGGAAGACAACACGTAAGCGGGGAGCTTTAAAGTTACTTTTCTGTGTATCTTTGATGTTCATTTTCTTTTCCTTGCGCTAGCCCGACGTTGGCTCTTTCATCTGGTAATCTCCAGTACTCATCATAGAGACTATGTATGCCATGCAGTTTTCTTGATAAAGACGTGTTTGATTAGAACCTCTGCACTTCATATTCTGTTCCAGGCGAACCTTCCTTTTCTTCATGCAGAATTTTTGTTATTTATGGATGGTAGCTTTAACTTTTGCATATTGACAGAGCTACCTCAGTATTATTCAATGGAGGGTTTTGTCGTAACGGAGGGATTATTGGAATAACTCAACCTAGACGTGTTGCTGCTGTTACTGTTGCAAAAAGGGTTTCAGAGGAATGTGGAGTCGCATTGGGCCAGAAGGTTGGATATGCCATTAGATTCGAAGATGTGACTTCAAGCTCTACGCGAATCAAGTACATGACGGATGGTCTGTTGTTGAGGTAGAGAGTCTGTTTTACTAAGTCCCTTAGTCGAAGTTGCTGTAATGTTATTGTTTTAGTTGTTCTTGATTAGAACTTCCTAGACAACCTGCAAATTGCAATTTATACTTCAGGGAAGCATTGTTGGATCCTTTTCTGTCAAAATATTCAGTAATATTGTTGATGAGGCCCATGAGAGAACTGTACAGACTGACTTGTTGCTTGGACTTCTGAAGAGTATACAGAAATCAAGATCTCTTGGCAGCACTGACATGGTACTCAGTAATTCTACAAAAGCTGAAAATGGATTACTCATGGAAAAAGAGAATAATTTGCAATGCAATGGTGCTCTCAAGCTATGTAAAGGCAAGAAGTTCTCCCCGTTGAAGTTAATAATCATGTCTGCTAGTCTGGATGCACAAATATTTTCCAATTACTTTGGTGGTGCTAGAGCTGTGCACGTCCAGGGGCGACAATATCCAGTTGATGTACTTTATACTCTTCAACCTGAGACGGATTACATAGATGCCGCCTTGATTACAATTTTTCAGGTCATTATAAAACTATCTCTTAGAACTGGCTCTTCAGTTTCTATCTCAATCTAAAGCGCACTGGTTGATTGCTAATGATGTTAATGTTATAGCTTTTCTAGACTAGGGCTGTGCCCTCTTCAGAACTTATATTTTGGAAGACATTCATGCTAATGTTGACTCGGTTATCGTTTGAAGCCCTTAAATACAACTGAAATGATAAATGCAAAAGTTACGCCCATTTTCTTTGCTCTTTTTAAAAAATGAAGTGTCGTCCTAGATGTCTGGTGTCTGGTAAGCTTCACCTGTAGCGCTGTAATTTCTCTTTTCCTTGTTTTGACATATAAGTGCATTAATCTAAGCATACTTTCCATTTCAATTTAGATACATCTCGAGGAAGGACCTGGTGATATACTAGTGTTCTTGACGGGGCAGGAAGAGATTGAATCCATTGAAAGACTTGCACGAGAGTGCATTCCAAAATTGCCCGAGAGCAAGCAGAAGCTGTTGTCATTCCTATATTTGCCTCGCTTCCATCTGAGAAACAAATGAAAGCGTTCTCGCCGGCACCACTTGGGTTCCGCAAGGTTGATTTTCATTTTTTATCTTTGCTCTTCAGATATGATACATCTCGTGCTTGAAAACGGAGTTTTGTGATGTTTTAGTTATTTCTTGAACAATAATTTAACAACTTTCTTGTTTTGAAATAATCGTATAAATGATTCACTAGCACACATGAAAGATTGAGCAGTCCGTATTTTATTTACTTTCCTTCCTGAAGCTGCCTGGTCTGTATTTTGGAGAAAGATTATCCGTGCTACATCAGCAATAAAATATCTATTTCTAAATCATACTTGTTCTTTAATATTTGCATATAAGTATGGTTTATGTGGACTTTTTTCACCGTATAGGTTATATTAGCGACAAATATTGCTGAGACGTCGGTGACAATACCTGGAATCAGGTATGTTATTGATCCAGGAATGGTTAAAGTACGCACATACGATGCTTCTTCAGGGATTGAGCCATTGATTGTTGTTAAAACCTCAAAAGCACAAGCACTCCAAAGGAGGTAGCAATTGAAATGCTTTAAAAAGTTTTGACTGATATTTTAGGCAAAAGAAACACATTTAGTCTTTGAGAACTTCCGCTTACTGCAAATTTTTTTTTTCCTTCTAAATTTGACTGCAGTGGTCGTGCTGGCCGTGAGGGACCTGGAAAATGCTATCGTTTGTATCCGGAAAATGAATTTTACAAGCTCAAAGATTCCACTACACCAGAAATCAAAAGATGCAACCTCTCAAATGTTGTACTACAGCTGAAAGCTCTAGGGGTGACGATATTGTTGGTTTTAACTTCATTGAGGAACCAGACAGGTAACTTTGACAAGTGATTATTGATACCAGCTCTCTGGTGGAGGGTATTAAGTACCAATATGTGAAATTTTCTTGGAAAAATCGTGCAAGATCATAGTTTCCATGATATTGTCCTGTATTTGCTACGTTTTTCTTCCTAAAGTTTTCAATGCGAAAATACCCAAGTGCACACACATGCACGCGTTCACACGCATGTATCTAGTGGCTACATATTTTTCTGCAAATGCTGGACATCGATAAAATTGCTGCACTGCAGTGTGCACGTCTATTCATTTTGTATTTGCTTTACGTTGTAAGGAATCTTGCGAATTTACCATATCTTTAATCACAGGGTGGCCATAATCAAGTCGATGGAGTTATTATTTTTGTTGGGTGCACTTACAGACACGGGTAAATTATCAGATCCAGTGGGTCATCAGATGGCCAAACTTCCCCTGGATCCTATCTATGCCAAGGCTGTCATTGTTGCAAATGAGCTAAATTGTCTCGAGGAGATGTTAATAGTCATCTCAATGCTCTCAGTCGAATCAATATTTTATGCACCCCGCGAGAAGTTGGAAGAGGTATGGCGAGTTTTTGCATTCTGTTTGCGGTGAACGTTAAATAGATTGGCTGGTCAAATATCATTTGATTTTCCTATGAAACTACTTCTGTCGAATTGGTCAGATATCTTTCACATTTTAAACGTAGCTTTGATCATTGTCAATGATTAGTAACTACACTGTGCAGTCAAGAATCGCATTAAAAAGATTCTCAAGTCCCGACGGAGATCATATGACGTTGTTGAATGCATATCGCATGTCCTGTGACTTGTTGGAGAAGAGCAAGCTTGTAACCAGTGAAGAGAAGGCTGAAAAGAATCTGCGAAAATGGTGCAAGGATAACTTTGTGAATGGCCGTTTTTAAAGCACGCTCGTGATATCCACAGGTGTTTGTTAATTCTGCACTTTCATTACATACTAAAACACTCATCAATGTCTCGGAACATTTCTCGATGGAAAACTAAAACTTTTCTTGGTCATCTCACATTACCTTGGTAATTGATATGGTGTCATTGTAGCCAAATACGGAAGAATGTTGAACAAATGGGTCTGAGTGTTAGTTCATGTGGAGATGATATGCTTCCCCTCCGAAAATGCTTGGCCGCTTCCTTTTTCCTCAATGCTGCTCTGAAGCAGAGAGATGGTACCTACAGGTATCTAATTTTTTTTTCCTTGTTAAGAAATGGTTTTGATCGATTGACGTGAAGATTTAGAATGAACTTATACAAAAACGCAGGGGTCTGTCGAGTGGGCTCACGGTACAAATCCATCCTTCGTCGGTACTGTTTAGGATGAAACCAGAGTGTATAATCTACGACGAGCTTGTCCGAACGAATCATAATTACGTAAGGAATGTTTCGAGAATCGATTACATGTGGTTGGTTGAGATGGCTCCTCAATGTTATGCAGTCAGGGTTTAGTAGTTATTTAATTTGATTGATTAGGTGGAATCATGTCCGCTAACTTCTCAGTCAGCTCACACTGTCGTTATATGCTATGCCATGCATGTCTTTCGTTTGGATTGGACCAATGTAGTAAATTGTAATCGATTAAAAGTATACATATTAACCACAAGCATTTTCAGCCTTCTTTTGCTTTTTAATGGAAAGACGACTTCCGTATTACGTACTGCTTTCTTTTTATTACACATAAATACCTATTTGAATGAAAACTTACAGATTAGTACTTATGTCAGAATTTTTTACAGATATGTACTCGATTTAATTTGTATCAGTCTCTTCAGTCATGCTGTACCTTTCTGTGTGTGTCTTGCGTACCGTAACACGATGATATAGGATACCTAAATGTGTTTATACGGCGTACCTAATGTGTAAATACGGCATACGTAAATGTGCTAATACGACGTACCATTTTCTAAAGTATTACGTACCACAATACGTTGATATAGGATACCCAAATGTGTTGTATGGCGTGCCTGCGGCGGATTGGGTGCCTATCGGCAAAAAATTTATTCTGTTAGGAATCTACATATAAAAAATTGCTGACATGGTACTAAATTACAAGTTTTTTTTACGGAGGGGTATTTATGTGTAAAGATCCCTTCTTTTTTTTTTTCAACTTTTGATACTTCGCATTTCTGTATCGTTTGTAGATCTCGATGCTTGAAGAAACTATTATTACATATATCAAGCCTCGGTCAGAATAAAGTTTGTTTCTTGTTGAGAATGAAGAGTGTGTTTTTATCTCCTGCATCGCCCGTATGTAGGAATAAAGTTGTCTGATTGATTTACTGTCAATTGATGATTGAGGCGTCGACATAAATCGATGGACATAATTTATGTGACCCTTCACAACAGAGGGAAATCCTACCTAAAGACCTGTTTATTCTTTGTTTGAGAAAAAAAAGGACAAGTTCCCTTCGGTTCCCTTTAAAGTTTGAAATTTCGCTCCCCTCGAATATTTCTTCATGTTCAGTACCGATTTCTAGTATGTTTAATACCCAAATATAGAAAAAGCGTTACAAAGACGAAACATTTTACCAACCGTTCCCATTATTCTATCAAGTAAAGGAAAGAAAATTTACCAACATTTAGCATTATTATACCAACAAGTAATATTATTATACCAACACTTCTCATTATTGTACCAAGTTTGGAAAGTATTATACCAACTGTTATCACTATCTTACCAACAAATAATGTGATTATAATTTCAACAAAACTGAATATTTTACCAACTGTTATCATATACTGTTAGGTCCTACGATTAACAATTCTAAGATCCTAGGCAAGAATTCAAAGTAATTCGACGATAATGATAATCAATAAGATTCGATCGAAAAACTCATTTGAAGAACGAGAGAGAGAATTCGATTAGAGTGAGAAAGTACTGTTGTTTCTCTCTCTAGAAATTAAATTGCAAGCCTTTCGGATCAATCTTCAAACTTTCTCTATTCAGCTCAATTGATTTACATGTATTTATACCAAACAAACTTGGTATAAATATCAAACTAGTCCTAATCTAAGGACTACTATACAAAACGCCCATAATTAAAGGACAACTAATAATATCAAGCACAATTAAATGTATACTCTACAATCTCTCCCTTTGTGCTTGATTGCGTTTCCGCGCCGTTTGTCCTCGTCGGGCGTAATACGATCTGCTCAAGCCCAACGCATACTTGTAGTTCCTCAGCGTGATCCTCAGCCCCAGTAGCTCCTCAATATCTTCAAGCAGTTCCATTAGGAGCGGCTGTTCTATCACGAACCCGTGGATCCTCAGCATAGTGTCTCTATTGATTTCTTCCAACCTCTGCTCGATATTCTTCCTGATGACCTTGAGCGTCCCATCACAAAACTTGTTGATTTCAGCCTTCAGCATCAACTATTCTTCTTCGCTATTGGATTGTGGTAGGTGATGCCTAGGACTGAGCTGATATGCACGTGATTGTTAGGAAGCCCTTCGATCTCAGGTCATTTGTTGAGCGGAGTGGTCATGTTGACCTTCTTCATGTTGCTCTCCAGCCATCTAAAGGTCGTGTGCGGCATAGTACTTGACTTGGCGCATCATGAACCGGTAGAGTCCCTCGAGACCTTCTTTCTTGATGAAGCCTTGAGGACCTTTGTACTTTTCCACATACAGCTGATATAAGTTGTAAACTTCTTCAGCAGGGATGTACGGTAGGTCGCTCTCGCTTAGATCTTCTCGAGTTCTATCTATGCGCTCAATGGTGTAGTGAGGTGTTGGAAGTCCTCATTTGCCACAGTAGTCGCTGAGTAGTTGGCTTATTGGAAAGAGACTCTTATAATGGCGCTTGGCTTGTGCCTTAGTCATCCCCAGCCTTATATCAGGTCCTAGTTTGGTCAGCATCCAAAGATAGGTCATCCTCTTCTGCTGATCCCAATGAGAGATCCCTCTAAGCTCGAACTCGTTCGGCTTCTTAACTCTGTTCGGAGACCTCCAAATGTTCTCACGAACTTCTTCTAGGAAGGAATTTCTATTTGGATGTTCCCCCATGGCGTGTCGATCCGAACGGTCCCAGGCGTTAGCCTTGTAGAGGGAACCGCCAGTTGAACGATTAACTCTGGTAGCCTTGGGATATCTCGCTCGTAGTATTCACCTTCCTGAAGCTCGTCGTCTTCTATGATCACGAGGTCTACAGATTCTTGTTGTAGAAAGCGCCGAACGTCGTGAAGCCATCGTCTTTGATGCTCCTCGGGCATGGAATGGGTCATCCACTGTCCTTCGAAAACATACTTGTCTAGGACCTCGTGTGGATAGACGCCATGTCCAGAGGGTTCCAGTTGGTCTGGAGCGACGGAGGGAGTGGCTTGGGTACTGCTAGAGCTACAAGCATCGCATCACTTGCTTCTTCTTCCGAAAGCAAGGTGCTTGACTAGATCGGTGGTGTGGGCGGAGGCGTCTGAGGTGAAAGGTTGGTGGGTCGATGTGGGCGGTGCGGTGCGTGGTGTGTGTAGTTTGGGTTTGGGTGGTTTGTGTTTGGGTTTGGTGGGTTTGGGTTTCACCAGCTTCAGCGCTTGTCTGCGTAGCGCCCGAGCCTTGTCCTTGGCCACTTGTTGTTGATGTCCTTGGCCTCTTCTCCCCCTCATGATGGTACTGATCGTCAGAATCGTCATGTCTGGCCGGGAGTGGGACCTTTGGCCTCGGCATGATTGGGTAGGTGGCTCAGGATGGTCTACCAGTCGCCTATAGAGGGACTCTTCATGGGGCGACCGTATAAGACCGATGAGGCGGGCCAGAAGGATGTCATGGAGCTCGGTGATTGGGATAGTGTATGGATTGATTAGGATGGAAGAGTGTTGTAAAGGGTCGGTGGGTGTGGGTTGTGGAGGTGTGAGGTTGGGTAGTAACGAGGTGCCTTCAGAGACAGGTGCTTTCCCGGTATCTCTTCGGATGTCTCGATTGCTTGAAGTACTCTCTTCGTGATTTTGTCTTCCATGGACTGTACAGCGGCAGAGAGAGCGGCCTGGAACTGCTCGTTCGTCACAAAGAGTGCGGACGCCTTCATGGATGGACCAGGACGACTGATGTCGCCTGTTATCAACCCTTGAGTAGACACCGACTCTTCAGGTTGGCTCACAGTCACTTGAGGTTGTGACTGTATGAGACTTCCACCCAATCCTTGAGTCGAATCTTGAAGATTCGGCTCTATGGGCATTGTGGCAGGCTCGGGTTGCGCATGCGATCCAGACACCACGAGAGTTGGTTGCGGCTCAAGATTGAGCGAAGAAGTGTCAGCAACACTTGTAGATGTGGTCAGCGTAGTATCTGGTGCGTTGGTGACGGATGGGAAGAGGGACTCCAGCTGAATGCTAAGTCTCTTGGGAGTCCTCCTTATCAGGCTTATTTTCTCGTCCGACTCCGTGTCAGACGGGGTGGCCCTATGAGGAGTGAGGTCATGATGGACGTCCTCCAGTGCCTCCGTCACCGGTGGAAGAGAGCTTTGCCCCATTTCTACTCGGGATGTGCTACTGGTTGAAGAACCCTCTCAAAGGTTTCTTGGAGCACGCCAACATTAACGGGCACTTCCACTTGATATTCATGTGCAGGAGCCTCGAGCGCCATCTCAGCCACGACGTCTATCAACGTATTATCTACGTCGGGCATTGGTTCTTCGATCAATGGAGACTCCTGTTGAAGCTCCTGGGCGACAACATCTATCATCGCGTCATCAGGGCTTTGGTGATGTTGTGGTTGGGGAGGGCTCATATGTACATCTGCCGGGGTCCCTCTAATCATTTCCTCGATTAGATTGTGTTCCCGACAAAATCTCTGATATTCAGCCCCCGCGGGGTCGGCGAGCCTGAGTAGGTGGAGCGGAATTGGCATCGAAGGTTGTGCAAGGTCCACTAGCCTTGGGTTGTGGAAGCATTTGAGCCGGGGCGGCTGATAGTTTCCTCCAGGTGGCAGGCGAGGAATGTTCTGCGCGTACATCTCCATGTGTTGGCGGATGATGACGGAGAACCATCTCGCGTACGGCACGTTCTTGGACAGCTTGTTCTCCTTTTGTCTGATCTGTTCTGCAAGGTCGTTCCAGATCAGCTGGGCAAAATCGTAATTCCGCGAGAACACGACTCCGTGAAAAATCCGGAGGATGTGACAGTTGCCCTTATCGAAGCCGGCGTGCTTCGGAGATAGACACTTGTTCACGATCCCGAACAGTGTCTCCATGGGTGAGGGATACCGTTGCTCTGAACCTGAGCGAGCTTGGTGAGCGGCGGACGGTACCCCATTTGAAGGAAATCAGCCACCAGTTCTTCATCTGATGGGAGGGGGTCGTTGTTTGGCTATGAGGGAGGTCAAGTAGAGCTCTGAACTCGTTCTTGCCCATACAGATGTGCCTTGTCCCTACAACCGTTGTGAAATGGTATCCTCCGTCCAAGATGATGCTCTTGATCATCCCCCAAAACTGCTGGAGGTAGACCATCGGCACTGATGCCGTCATGGTAAATCCATGCCATAGTGGATGGCCTTGAAGGATAGACACGATAATGTCGTCTGCAAACCGAAAGGTGGCCAGGTCCAATTGGAAGTTCGTGTCGTGGACATTGAGGTATAAGGACTTCTCGTATATGTGATTATATGTTGGATAGAGATCCATCTGAAAAAATAAAACAAATCATTAGTTCATAATATTTGATATTAGTCGAGAATGAATTTAATTTTATCAAACTATAATATTGTATCAAGTCATGACATGTTTGATGAATTTTGAATTGAAATCGTATGATATGCATATAAGAATCTCGATTTTAAAAAATGTAATGGCATGATGGTAATTTCGAGTTAAACACCTAACGCGTGAAAATAGTTTGAAAATTTTCTAAGTGTTTAATCGCGAGTAATGTCATTGTGAAATTTTTCGCTCGATAAAATTGGTTTTAAAATTGATTTCCTATGCATTGATTTCAAATGTAATGACTCAGTTTATTTTTTTCGATCGAGAAAATTCGCTAATGTTCGCTACAGAGTAAAAGACTTAGAGAAAAATTTTCTAAGTGTTTGAAGTTGAAATCGAGACTGTGGTCGATCAATTTTACGATCGAGAAAAAATCCGTGTAAATTTACGATCAAGAAATTATTTCCCAGGTAATTTTACAATCGAGAAATTTTCCTCGATTGAATAAAATTTTCGATTTGAAATTTGTCGAGCGGTTTGTGATTTTCGATTGTATGTAAAAAAAAATTTTCGCTGCGATATATTTCTATCGAGAAATTAGTTAACGAAAGACTAAGTCAACTGTCGAAAAATTTTCAATCAATTAAGTCCTAAGCGGCGAATTTTACGATCGAAAAATTAAGCGTTGAAAAATTAATTTTTTTCGCTGCTAAATTTTTACGACCAAAATCCAATTAACACGAAAATCCTATTTTGCGATAGTAAGTTTTGCGCTCGATAAAGTTTGCATCTAATTGTCTATTAAGTGCTTAAGTTTTTCGCTCACAGAAAATCCTAATTAGATTTCTGGATGGTAAGTAATTTTTCGATCAAAATCATCTATCTTAACGACTAAGTCAAATTTTTATCGATCGAGAACTAATTTGACACAACAGTATCTCAATTGAATCAGAATTCAATTAAGATTGTTTGCATTGACAAAGTTTTTCGATACCTTTAAACATTCAAAAACCCAGTTTTATTGAAACTCAAATCTCAGTCAAAGATACGGATTTTCCGAAGATTTATACTACCAGATTCATCAAGAACATCGAAATTATATTAAGTGCAGGCATTAATCTCAGATAACACTCATAATCAAGGTTAAATCACTATAAAACAGTATACGATTTCTCAGTTTTGAAGAACAGACGGAAATCTAAACTTAAACATGCGAAAAACTTCAAAATGCAGATGTTAACGACGTTAAATCACACGCAACTATCAACAGATTCTCATTTCTACCTTAAACAGACAATTTTGAGTTGAAAATGAAAGGATCTGTGAGTGATTTGAACTGTCTGTGAAAGTTTTTCGCCAGAGAAGTTTTTGTGATTTAGGGTTGCGTGAGAAAAAGTTTTTCGACTGACACAAAGATGAACTTTTATTTACTCGCTGTAATTCAATGTTGGGTTTCCGATTTGACGTTTTGCGATTAAATGGGGCAGGCCCATTACTATTTGCGCTCGAGAAATTTTCGATTCGAAAATTGATCTTCAATTCAATTTTCTCGATCGCAAATTTTCGCGGTTAATCAACAATTGTTCCCAACACTGTCTTACGATCGAGAAACTTAAGATCGCAAATTCAGATTCTCGATAGTGAGTACTTCTAAACTTTTCAGATTGACCCCTGTTTCAAATAAAATCACATTGTAATGCTCCCCCTGAGCATTCGAAATAAATGCAATTAACTCCCTGTATTTTCAGTGTAACGTCTAGCTTCCCTGGTAGAGATTAAAAAATCTGTACCACTTAGAAAGAAAAACGTTAGAAATGGAGTTAATTTGGTCTGTGACTAGTGCCTTTCCTTGCAGTGTCGACGTCTCACTCCTTAATTTTGTTTGAAGGAATCTGAAACGCTTAGAGAAAAACGTCAAGAATATTTGGAGCTAATGCACTATTTTTATATTTGCTCCCCCTCAAATAATGCGCAAAAATTGACAAAATATGCAAGCATATGAAATCAATTCAATTCACGAGCATATAACACACAATTTTGCCTAGTAAGCACATATACATGGTCCCCGAAAACATGTACTAGAGGTATTGTGTGAGGGTAAGAGCAATGAAAAAAAATTTATTGCATTTAAACAATTCAGTACCAATGCAATTGAAAATTACATTTAGAATGTGCGAGAATAAAATAAATTCGCATTTAGTCAATTCAACGCATATGAAATATAACATTTCATGTCAAAAATGTGCGATTTTTTTTTGCATGTTACTATTATTATAGTATGGGTCAGTTTATTTTGCTTTGATCAATCGTCATACCTAAAATTTTACGAGACATTTGAAAGAAGAAAATGCCGTCAAGTCATGTCGTCAAACTAAAGTCCTAAGTTCATAGACTTGTCCATTTCGACAACTCACTAGGTTCGCTCTAGCACTCAGTTATTTTTAACTTGGGATTTTTACATTTATATCACTCAAGTCAACACAAGCAATTTTAGGTCAATTTACCTGTGATCGAGGCATTTTTAATCATTTCACCAAGCGAGAGACCGTCGATTGGAATCAAAGGATTGTAGGGGTTTTAGTTTGGCTAGGACTTAGAAGGGAAGGAATTTAGAGGAAAGTGAGCTTATTTCTTCGTCATCTTCCATTTCTACGTTCGGCTCCTTTTGTTTTTTGGCGTCTTCTTTTTTCTTTTTTTTTTCTCCCTTTTTTTCTTCTAAGAATTATCCCTTTTTATGCTATGCTCAAACTGAAGCTCCGCTTCTCCACGAGGCTATAGGAGATTATCGTAGGCGAAGTTCATCTTGTTGATTCTCGGGCCGATACCGTGCTCCTCTTCTCTTAATCCCTAGAGAGGTTTCAGAGATTATCTATTTGGAAAAGTTCACGGTTGGAATTCGTACCCGAGGCTGCGCTCCTCTTCTCGTTTCCTGATATAAGACCGGATTATCGTTGGAGAAATTCACTTCATGGTGCTCCTCTTTCCAGTCGTTCTGACGAGCGTACGAGATTATTGCTGGAGAAGTTCACAGCAGGATCCATGCCACCTTCTAAGAGATAGTCGGAAGGCAGGTTCCTTTGGTCTGATTTTTGCACGTTGAGCAATGCCTTCTTTTGTTATCATCCTCCTTATTTTCTCCCCCTCCTTTTTTTCGTTTGAATAACCATCGAAGAGTATAGAATACGGTTGAAGGCTGGGAATGGGATGCAAAGGAATAAAAGGACTTCGGAGAAGGCTCATATTGGATGACTAAGGGCTAATGAGTAAGAGGAAAAAAATTTTATAAGGCCGATTGAGGAATAACCTAAGCGCCCTTATCATTTTCCTAACGATCTGAGGCAAGGTGAGTATGAAGCCAAGTATCACTAGTTAAGACAAGCAATTGATGTGTGACTCACTCGAGAAATAGATCCAAGGAAAGAAATGAACAAGGCTTGAGACCTCACGTATGTATAGTGACTTTGTGTCTAGTGGAGCAATCCTAATGACCTTTAGACACAAGAATGCGACTTAGACTGACAAAAGTAAGCAATTAAATCGATCGCATGTCGGGGTAAAATTCTAAGACTTTAGATCAAAGTATCCTAAATCATTTCTTCATCCCCCTATATTATAGGTATATGTATAGTATTTTTGTATGTATTAAAATTTTATTTAGTTATTAAATTCACGCAAGATAAAGCATATAAGCAAAGAAAACACATAGCATATAACATTTTGTAGGACATAAGATCTGGTAAAGCACGTATTACGGAAGATTCAACATGCCTAATTTTCCGACAAGGAATTGAAATCGTTTTCATCCAATGCCTTGGTGAAAATGTCAGCTACATGATCTTTGATAAAATGATATCTAATGTTGTTAGGAAATATTTTGTAGTGTTCAATTTCATTGTATTATCTTTGTTGATTTGCTTTATTAAACTTTGGGCTAGTTCTTAGTTGGGTTAGTTCTTAGTTATTCATGTAATGGGCCTTCACAAGAGGCCCACCTATTATATACCAACTTGTGGTATAAATAGGAAAACCCTAGCACATAGTGCAAGGGCTTGTGTGTGTAGAGAAAATAAACATATGTTAGAGTGAGAGAGCCTCCTCAAGAACACCATCAAGCCCCACGCTCGTTCTCGATTCCGATCTATTAGGCGTGTTCAAGAACACCACCAAGCCCCACCAAGCCTCCTCAAGAACACCACCAACGACGAGATGATCGCACTCCTCTATCATATCTCACCATAACCCGGACCTCGCCCATAGGTACAGGAGACGACTCGTTCGTTTCCCGAGTAGAAGTCGCGGCATCTGGTCCAACCGCGCAATTAACCCCCCCCAACCACTCCGCTATCCTTTCGCAGATAGCTGTTTCATTCGCACAAGAGGAACCACGTTAGCCATCACCGCCCCACTTGGAGACGGTTGATGTTGAACATGTAGTGCCCCGCCTCTCACTGCACTTCCACTCACATAGAGTCTAGTGTCCTCACCCACCGAAATTTTCCACTTTCTAGGACACAAACACTATTTACGCACCGTAGGTTCTTCGTGAACTTGCACGAACGCTTGATGACGTCCTTGTGACCGAGAGCGGAAGACCCAAGACAGCCTCACCACAACTGTCGATGGGCCACGGATACGAGCTTGTCTCATCGTCCATGCGAACGGAAAGCCTTTGTGGCTCTCCGGTTCTTTCTGACCTGTGCAAACAGGCGGCACATCGGACACATGTCTCGATGTTGTGACGACGGAGCGTCTTTGTGACCCCCGTCTGGTTAGTTACCCCGTTCGTGATGGAGCCCCGACTCATAGCAATCAGCGAGGAACTTACACATTCCACGCCGCTCTCAATGAGGATCTATGAAGGAAAAGGTCCCATCACCGACACCACTCTACCACGCCTACGCCTACGCCACCACATGCTGCTCCGTCTCTCCAGTGTTCAAAACTGAACCAGGAGGAACACCAATTGCTGCTACTCCTGAGAATCCCACTTGATTGTCTCACTCAACACCACACACACCATCATAACCACCATCAACACCAGAGACAGACTCGTCCCACGGACGACGTGACGATCCCGAAGACGGAGATCATCTCAAGGGGGAGTAAAGGAGAAGAAATGAGTTGAAGATCGTACAACAGCATCAGCAGCAACCATTATCCACGCCACCTCCACCAACTACGCCCCGCCGGAGGCTTCCACTACCTCCGCGCACATTCTTATGTGTCAGGCTATTATGTTCATAATGGAACACTCGAAGGAGCCATGGCACATCTCATCCACCACATTCCGCCACTACTGCGCTGACCACTCTGAAGACCGGGCTCCTGCTCTTGAAAGTCACATTTCAATGGAGCCTTGGAACATTTTTTACGCCCCATTCCTACCTTCTTCTGGATCCAGACAAGTCAACTTCGTGGCCGAACCAGACAACTTCCATTCGAAGACGACGAATCCGGCGTCGAGAAGAAGAAGATTGGAGAATCTTAACAAGTGAGTCCTAGCCGAGCCATCAATGCCTCCGCAAGAAGAGGAGATATCCCTTGTAGGGGGGAGTTTGCTAGGAATCGAGATCTCCAATATGCCCAACAAAGATATCCCGCGGTGAACTGAAGATTGAACACTAAGGGGGAGATTGTTAGGAAATATTTTGTAGTGTTCAATTTCATTGTATTACCTTTGTTGATTTGCTTTATTAAACTTTGGGCTAGTTCTTAGTTGGGTTAGTTCTTAGTTATTCATGTAATGGGCCTTCACAAGAGGCCCACCTATTATATACCAACTTGTGGTATAAATAGGAAAACCCTAGCACATAGTGCAAGGGCTTGTGTGTGTAGAGAAAATAAACATATGTTAGAGTGAGAGAGCCTCCTCAAGAACACCACCAAGCCCCACGCTCGTTCTCGATTCCGATCTATTAGGCGTGTTTAATCTGTCCGAAGTTGTTCGTTTGGGTGAAACTCGGACCAACAAATGTCTATGTGTTTTGTGCGTGAGTGATGAACAGGATTGCTAGTAATAGCGATGGCACTTTGACTATCACCATATATGGGTATATTATTTAAATTGTACCCATAGTCGCGAAGCTGAGTCCGCATCCACAGCATCTGGGAGCAACAACTAACGGCACCCACGTATTCCGCTTCGGCCGTCGAAGTTGACACACAGTTCTGCTTTTTGGATGACCAGCAGACCAACTTTTCGCCTAGAAATTGAGCGCCACCGGACGTGCTTTTCCTGTCCATTCGGCAACCTGCATAATCAGCGTCAGTATAGCCGATAAGATTGAAGTTCGTACCCTTTGGATACCATAGTCCGAGGGTAGAAGTGCCCTTAAGGTTACGCAGAATCCTTTTGACCGCGAGCATATGAGATTCTTTGGGATCGGCTTGAAAACGGGCACATAAGCAAGTGGCAAACATGATATCCGGCCGGCTCGAAGTGAGGTAGAGAAGAGATCCAATGATATTGCGATATAGTGTGACGTCAACCGGCTTTCCAGAGGGATCGACATCCAACTTGTAGCTTGGTGACATAGGATTGCTAAGAGGCTTGCTCTAATCTTGATGGAATTTCTTCAGAATCCTTGATGTATTTTGTCTGACTGATGAAAATCCCATCTTCGAGTTGCCTGACTTGTAGTCCTAAGAAGAACTGCATCTCTCCCATGTGACTCATCTCGAACTTATTTTTCATTAGATTTCCAAACTTCGTGCAAAGCCACGGATTTGTTGATCCGAAGATGATATCGTCGACGTATACTTGAACGACCATCAGATCTTTGTCTTGCCATTTGATGAAGAGGGTTGTGTCTATCGTTCCTCGTGTGAATCCAGACTTCACGAGGAATTCACTCAAGACATCGTACCAAGCACGTGGGGCTTGTTTTAGTCCGTAGAGAGCTTTGTCCAATCGATAGACGTGATCGGGATTTTCTTGATCAACGAAGCCTTCCGGCTGAGCGACGTAGATTTCTTCTTTTAACACGCCGTTGAGAAAGGCGGTCTTAACATCCATCTGATAGACTGTCTTTGTGAGCCGCATAGGCCAGGTGAAGACGGATAGCTTCGATTCGGGCAACAGGAGCATATGTCTCGTCGTAGTCGATGCCTTCCTGTTGATTGTAGCCCTTCGCAACTAGCCTTGCTTTGTTACGGATCACTTCACCATCTTCATTCTTCTTATTCTTGAATACCCATTTGGTTCCGATTATTGTTTTCCCATGTGGACACTTGAAGCATTAGAATTGATGAATTTCTTCTTGCACCGCAATTATCCAATCCGGGTCTCGTAGTGCGTCTGCAATTAAGAAGCAGCTGAAAAGATTGAGTTGACGACGCGTCCTTACTCCGTTCGAAAGATCGCCAATTATCTGATCAACTGGATGGGAACTAGTCCACTTGTGCTCATGCAGCAGGGCTGAGGAAGATACGTCAGCCAGTTGTGGTTCTAGATTTCCAATTATCTCCGATTGTTCAATTATTAGAGGAAGTTCCACTTCTGCACTTGGAACGATCGTCTCTGATGATTCTTCCTCAGCAACCATTGTAGGTTCTTCGTTATTCTGTGGCAAATCTGAATCGTGAGATAGGGACGTGAGAAGTACTAGGTACATCGGTCTCGTTAGGTGGAGAAGCCACTATAGGTGTAGTAGTGTGTGACCGATATACGGGCTCGAAGAGAGAGTCCAGATCGTCTAATGCGAGTCTTAATGCTTCTTCTGACGTTGAATTCAAAGTTGTTGCCATCTTCTGTTGGTTTTGTGCCAACACACCAGTGAAAATAGGTTCAGAACTGTTATATGCAGAAGCTATCTGGTTGGATACGGGTCCTGAACTGAATTGTGCAGGAGCCATCGGGTTAAGCACGGGTCATGGACTGACTTGACCAGAAGCCATCGGGTTAAGCACAGTCCTGGACTGACTTGACCAGAAGCCATGTCCGCCACTTCGTGGAAAGTGACGTTGTAGCTTTCTTTGATTGTGTGGTTGGACTTAATATATACTCGGTACGCTTTCGAGGTTGAAGAATACCCGACGAAAGTTGCTTCGAATGCTTTAGGGTCGAACTTGGCACGTTGCTCTCGGTCGTTCGCCATAAAGCACTTGCACCCGAAGACTTTAAAGAATGAAATATTGGGTACTCTATTATTCACAATCTCGTACGGAGTCTTGTTGAACCTTTTGTGAACCACCGTCCTGTTTTGAGTAAAACAAGCGGTATTAACTGCTTCAGCCCATAGAAAATGTAGAAGTCGGAATGTATCAACATTGTCCGAGCTGTTTCTACTATGGTTCGATTTTTCCTTTCAATGACCCATTTTAATTGAGGGGTTTTTGCGGCTGAGAATTGTTGACTTATCCCAAGTTTCTAATAAAATTCACTGAGCCGTCTGTTCTTGAACTCAGTGCCATTGTCTATTTGAATGACTTGGATAGTCTGCTGCAGCAAGTTCTGGGTGGTGTTCACAAAATTAATGATCAAGTCACCGGTCTCATCTTTGGTTCGGATGAAATTTGTCCATGTGTAGCGAGAGTAGTCATCGACGATCACTAGCACGTACGTTCTTCCATTTATGCTCTGCGTCTGCATCGGCCCACAGAGATCCATGTGGATTAGTTCCAATGGTCGATATGTAGACGCAAGTTGCTTGACGTGATGGGATGCTCGCTTCATTTTTCCTAATTGGTATGCCGAACACTGATGCTCCCTTTCTAGTAGTATAGTTGGCAGACCATGAACCAACTTTTTCGTAGAAAAACGTTGGAGAGCTTTCATATTCAGATGAGACAGTCGTTGATGCCATAAGCTGTTCCTCTGTAAATCAATCTGAGATATGAGGCATACAGCTTTCGAGGGCCGCACGGACGTCAGGTTGATCGTGTAAATGTTTGATTTCCGAAGTCCATAGAGGAGTTCTGTGTCCTAACTGTCCAAAATTCGGCACCGATCAGCATGAAAGACCACCTAGAACCCTTTGTCACAGAACTGGCCTGTGCTGAACAAGTTATGGCGGAGGCCTTCGACGTCTGAGACATATTTTATAATCAAATTCTTCAGAATGATATCCCCAAGTCCTAGAATCGGGGCTGAATCGTTGTTCCCAAATCTGACTTTGCCGTTTGGCTGGTCTTTGTAGTTGCTCAGCAGTTCTTGATTTCCCGTCACGTGTGTGGAGCAACCCGAGTCAATGTACCACACATGATGGATATGCAAAAACAAATTAGAGAGCTTTAGATACCCATTTAAACATGGGTCCTCTCAGATTAGCAGAATTTTTTGGTTATGATATAGTTCCTAAATTATTACTTGAGGGAGTTTTGATAACCCGAGCCACTTTCGGAGAAGTGGGTTTGGGTTTGACCTCTTTAGGTGACTTGGCCCTTTCGGCTTTTGTCGTCCTAGGCGGAGATTTGGGAACCCATTTGGGTTGAACCTTGCAGGGAAGGTTAATTTCAGCACGTACAAATGCTTTGCTAGGTTTGGTTGAGGAAAAGATCTTTTCTTGATGTAATCTCCTAAGGTGCTTCGGGGATTTAATCTCTACGGGATACCTTAGGTGAGTACAAGCATGTACAGCGCCATAAGCTTTCTTTATGGCTGGATCTTGTTTCCTACGAGTCTTCCTAGTGGCATTTGTTTCAGAATGATTAATTTTTGACGTAGAGCCTATTTCGAAGTTGTTGCTTCTAAAGGTGATCGGCTGAAGTGAACAAGTAGATGGAATTATCTTAAACGTGGAAATAGCGCTTTTGTTTTTACGTGTCTTTTATTGTAATAGAAGGAGTAACATGCTCATAAACATTTAAATCTAGTGGCTCCTTCTTTATCTTAGTGCTAGACACTCTCGCCTTTGTTTTTAGTACTGACGCTACGCTCCCTGTAGACGTAGGTAAAGGAAAATTAGTCATAGCACTTTTAACAGAATTATTTTTAAAATTTTTATCTTTCAAAGGCGATTTTTCAATTTTCACGCTTTCTGTAATAGCGTGAGAGGTAGTTTGGGAGGACGAGGAAGCCTTGAGATTTTCCATCTCCTTAAAGAATTTTTTCTTTTCAGCTTCGGAATTCTCTCGTTCTCTATCTAGCTTTGCCTGTGACTCATCTATCTGTTTTATGATAGAGGGTTTGTAGAGAGAATTTTTATAATTAACGGCTTTAACTTCCTCGTGGTGTGTTTGAGAGTCAGGAGGTAGAACTTGAACTAAATTGCAGACAGGTGTTAGAGAGTCTTTCCTATTTTTGTCTCTTTCATTTAGTTCTTTGTAGTCAAAGGGGATCTCAGGCCCATGTGAGGTTTTTCTCATAGAGGAATCATAACTATTTTGGTGTGTCGATTCTGTGAATTCTCTAAGAGAGGTTACTCCAAAATCCATGTTTTTAATATCGTATATTTCCTTTTTCGGTAGAACCCGGGGGTTAGTGAAACCTATGCCTTCTATTGGATTATAGAACTCTATATCCTTGGGCTTGTTTAAAAATATCGTCTGTTCGGATTGTCCCCTACGCGTAACTATATCATCTAGTTTCTTAATTTTAGCATATAGTTTTTTGCGTTCCTCACCTATGAGAGCATAATTATTTTCCACCGTTAGTTTAGCGGCTTGACAGGCGTTTGAATCCTTACTAAGCTCACTAATCTTAGCATTTGACGTTTCTAATTGAGCTTCTAAGTTAGTGATCTTAGAGGTAGCTTCGGTTATCCTACAATTTAAAATGGCTTTCTCGTTGAGATTTCTAACTAAGAAATTGTAGTTATTTGCTAGCCTATCTTCTAATTCTTAATCTTTTCGCTCTGTTGTCCTAGTTGAGGTTGACTAGTCTCTCTAGAATGTAGGCTCTTATTAAGTTCATTTATTTTTGCACTAGAGCTCCTAAGTTCTAATTCGAGACTATTTATCTTCTCCTGTGATCTCGCAAGTTTATCCTCTACTTCCTTAATACTTTTCTGCTCACGTTTCATGTTAGCATATTGGTTTTTATATGAATCTAACATGGTCAATAATGTGGAAGAAGAGACTACCTCTTGTGACTAAGTGGATGCGTTGTCGTCGTCCGTACGATTGGATGTTCCGGCGTATGATTCATTGTCGAGACGGGCCATGAGAGCTGAATTCTCTTCTTCAGAACTCGACGTGTCCTCGAGCCATTGGTCCTATTCGGCCATGAGAGCTACTACACCTTCTTTCTGTTTCGTCAATTGGAGCTTCGTGGAGTAGTAGGTGGCATCTCTCTTCTTCGGAAGAGTGCACTCTCTGGCGAAGTGACCTGGCTTGCCACAGTTGAAGCATTCGCTAGCCTCCTTAGGGTTCTTGACATCGGAGCTCTCTGGTTCACGTTCTTTGTTTTTAGAGCTTGTAGTATGAAGTCGGTTGGCTGAGGTTGAAGACTTCTTAGTACTTCTTGCTAGTGCTTTCAGATTTGGCTCAACGTCGGAGTCCGACTCTTCTTCCGACTCTGAAGGTGAAGGAGGCCTAACTGTCTTTTCCTTTCTTAATCTTGAGCTCCTCTTCTCCGAGACTAAGGGAACAGTGTCTTCGTTCTGTTTGCCTTTATACTCTTTGAGAATCTCGCTTATATCATCCTCATGCTGTGCGAGATTGTCAAACACGACATGGACATCCAACTCCTCTAAATCTTTATTTTGTCGAATCTGAGTGGATATTTTCTTCCATTCCGCGGGCAGAGAAGATAAAATCTGATGTTTGTCTCCATGTTGGTCTTCGTGATCTCTATCTTCCTCATCTCGTTGAGAAGAATGAGGTATCTTTGGTAGATCTCGTATAGACTCTCCTCAGGCTTTGCTTTGAAGGAGTCGTAAGCGGTGAGAATGTTCGCCTTTTTGGCCTTTATGCCAACTTCCGTCCTCTGTATCATCCTATGCAGTTCATCCCACATTCCTTTAGCCGATGAAAGGCTATCAATCTATCGATATATGTCGTTGGGGATGCCATGCATGAGGGTGTTCATGGCTACTAGATCAGCCTTAGCTCGAGCCCTCTCCTCGATTATGTATTCCCTAGACTCCTTCAGTCGCCTAGATGCAAGAATTTGAGAGTTGCCGTTTCGTCACCGGGGACATGTACCCAAAACTGTGTGGGTCCCTCTTCTAGTGACTTCAGTAAATTCTCGACTTGATCTTTTAGAGCGATGAAATTGAGGAAGCGGCTCCTCCACACGGTATATTCGCCTCCTTGCAAAATCGTGAACGGTTGTCATTCCCGAGCGAGTATGCATCCATGTTTGTTTGTAGTTGAGTTGTTGAAGGATTTTCGTTAAGAATTTTGAATGTTTGAAGATGATGTAATGTGCTTCACAAGTGACAAAATTCATTAGTAGCGTTTGATTCGAAAAGTAGATCGAGAATTATTTTCAATTCAATCTTTAAAGTTTGATCAAAAATAATTTCGTCGAAATAGAATCTAGTGTATACTGTTTACGTGCGAGATAGTTTGTCAGTGAAATATTTTCGAGTGAAATAAATTGCCCAAAATCTTTCGGTCGAGAAAAATTTCCGGATCGTGAATTTATTTCGATCGTAAAGAAACGGTATGTTAGTAAGTTTCTCGACAAGTCAAAATAAATCGGTTGACTGGAAAAGTTTCTCGCGTGTAAATGATTTTAGCTTGTTCAAACTTTAAATGTCTGACCGAAAATGTTTCTCGAGAGAGAGTTTTTACGCGTGCAAAGTCAAATTGGTCTCCCTCGAAAAAGATTTTCGCTAAATAATTCTCGAGAAATATTTCTAACTAAAATCGTTTCTAGTGTTGACGTTTTAGCACCAATTTGGAATGGTAAGAAGCCAAGCTTGAATCACTTAAAGGTTTGAGGTTGCCCTGCCTATGTGAAAGGCTAATTACAGACAAACTCGAATCTAGGTCCATGAAAGGACGTTTCGTTGGATATCCCGACGATAGCATGGGATATAATTTTTAGTTCCATGATGATCAGAGGATTGTCGTAGCTATCATGCTCACTTTCTTGAGGAACAGTTCATTCGAGAGGGTGGAGCTGGCAGAGAAGTTACTGTTAGGTCCTAATTAAATAACTCTATGATCCTAGACATGAATTCTAATGTTATCGATTAGAATATTGAGAAACGAATTTCAATCGAAAACCTTCGTTGAGAGCTCGAGAGAGTATTTTGCTTAGAGTGAGAAGATTTCTTCTCTCTAGAAATCGAATTGCAAGCCTTTCGGATCAATTTCTAAAATCTTTTCATTAAGCACAATGTTTTTACATCTATTTGTACCAAACATACTTGGTATAATAACATACTAAGTCCTAAACTAAGGACAAATACAATAAAAGCCCCTAATTACAAGGACATCTAATTAAATCAAAGCACAACTAAAATTGATATTCTACATTCTGCCCCTTGTGCTTAATTTTTCTTCCGTGCTGTTTGTCTTCGTCGGGCATAGTACGACCTGCGCGAGCCCAGTGCATACTCGAAGTTCCTGAGTGTATGGCTCAGCTTCAGTCGCTCCTCGATGTCATCAAGTAGTTCCATCAGGAGCGGTTGTTCTCTCACGAACCTGTGAATCCTCAGCATTATCTCTCTGTTAATCTCTTCCAACCACTTCTCTATGTTATGCCTGATAACCTTGAGCGTCCCATCATAAAACTTACAAATCTCAGTCTTCAGCATCAACCTAGTCTTCTTAGCTATCGAATTTTGGTAGGTGATGCCTAGAATCGAGCTGATATGCACGTGATTGTTGGGAAGCCCTTCGATCTCAGGTCCTTTGTTGAGCGGAGCGATCACGTTGACCTTCTTCATGTTGCTCTCCAGAGCCGTCTGAAGGTCGTGTGCGGCGAAGTACTTGACTTGGCACATCATGAACCGGTAGAGTCCCTCGAGACCTTCTTTCTTAATGAAGCTTTGAGGGCCTTTGTACGTCTCCACATAAAGCTGGTAGAGGTTGTACCTCCTCGGTGGGGAGATATGTAGGTCGTTCTCGCTTAGTTCTTCTCGAGTTTTATCTATTCGCTCGATGGCGTAGTGAGGTGTTGGAAGTCCTTCTTTAGCATAGAAGATGCTGAGTAGCTGACAAATTGGGGAGAGACTCTTATAATGACTCTTCACTTGTCCTTTAGTCATCCCCATTCTCACATCCGGTCCAAGATGGGTCAGCACCCAGAGGTACGTCACTCTCTTCTGCTGATCCCAGTGAAAGATCCCTCTAAGCTTGAACTCATTCGACTTCTTGACTATGTCCGGTGACCTACAAATGTGTTCACGAACTTCTTCAAGGAAAGGAATTTCGATCCTGATGTTTTCCCGTGACGTGTCGATCCGAACGGTCCCTGGCATTAGTCTTGTGGGGGAATCCGCTCGTTGTGCAATCAACTCTGGAAGCCCTGTGGGATCTTGTTCGTGATCTTCACCTTTCTGAAGCTCTTCGTCTTCTATCAGCACAAGGTCCACCAAAGCTTGCTGTAAGAAGTGGCGAACGTCCTTGAGCCGTTGTCTCTGATGCTCATCGGACATCGAATCCACTGTCCTCCGAAGATATACCTGTCGAGGAACTCGTGTGGGTTGACACCATGTCCTGATGATCCCGGTTGGTCTAGAGCGGTTGAGAGAGTAGCTTGGGTCTGCGTCAGGGCCACGAGCGTGGCGGCACTTGCTTCTTCTTCGGAAGTAAGGGGCTTGTGAGGGTCGTTGGTGTGGGCGGAGGCGTCCTTAGGGTGAAGGATGGTGGGTAGATGTGGGTTAGAGTGGTGGTGCGGTGCGTGGTGTGGGTTGTTTGGGTGGTGGTTTGGGTTTGTCAGGCTCCAGCGCTTGTCTGAGTTGCTCCTGCACCTTGTCGTTGACCTTCGCCTTGGCCACTCGATGAAGTCCTAGGCCTTTTCTCCCCCCATGACGATCCTGGTCGTCTGGATCATCATGTCGTCGTCGTGTGCAGGAGCTTTGGCCTCGGCAGTATTTATAGGTGGCTCAGGACGGTCCACGAGACGCATGTACTTCCTGAGGCGTACGGGTGGGAAGGCCTATTAAGCGGGGGAGGAGGATGTCGTGGAGTTGGGTGATGGGTATGGTATATGGGTTGATGAGGATTGAGGAGTCTGCGTGTGAGTCGGTGGGAGTAGGTTGTGGGGTTGGGTTTGCTTGTGCTGAAGGGCCCTTGTAATATCCGTAAATTTTAATACGGGGTTTTCAAACTAATTTGGGATTATGCCTTAATATATATATATATATATATATATATATATATATATATATATACACGGGAAATTCTTGAATAGCATTAGCTTATTATAAGATATTTACTTTACTTAACCTAAAAGGAAAAGCTATCAAAAATATTATTTTTATAGAAATTAAGCTCGAAAAAGTGAATTTTATTTTAAGGAGAAACGAAACATAGATAATGTCTACATATACACACGTATTTAATATAATAAGATACACACACATTTAATAATTAGCCCATGTACACGTGGTGGCACAGGAAGTATTACTAGATATGACTAACAGGAAATTACTTAGCCTTAAGGTAATATACCATCATTTATATGAACCTACAGATATATAACACGGCATACATAAGATCTTGAGTACAGAGCAACAACGAACACACCACGAGCTCGAGAACCAACTAAAGTAGGAAATTATACTTGAAAAATAAAGAGGGTTACGGAGGTTTAGGCAGGTAAATATCTTTACATCTACATAAATACATTTAGGTTTTGTAAGTTTACGGTGTCATGTGTGGTTAGTTTACTTGATTAAACTGGTATATGTTTTCGCGGTTTGCATATTTTAGTTGAAGTCTATATTTATTTAAAAGTGCGATGATAGATACTCGGTTGTGCCTAATAATAATGTCGGTGTTAGAATAGTTGCTGAAGTATTGAATAGAGGTATGTGATTAGTTGTTAAACATCGGACAAGAATAGATTGTGGTACACATGCATGTTTTTAGTGCTTTAGGTTTCGGCAATATAGAGTTTTTGACATTCAAATAATAAGTATTCGGTGAGCTTAATTTTGGCAAAGGATGCTCTCAGTTTATTAGGGTTTTATATGGCTAAATAATTTTAGTATTGAATGTTTTTAATAAGCCTTGAGGTTCTCGACAGTCTCAACAATGTTTCACTACTTGGAAAGGATTTTGGCATGTGTTTATATGTGAATAATATTAGATATTAAGAGAATTCGGTATTTGTAGTAAGTGTTGGAAGTTTTGGCCGAGTGAAGGTTTCGATATATAGGGTTTTCGTAATATTAGGATTTGGGAACTTCGAATTTGCAAAACTGAGTAAATAACTAATAATATTTATTTGGTCAGAGGTTCGATATTTAAGGATTCCACCAGACCCCTTAATCGACGGTATCGGAGGACAGGTAGGTGGAATATCCATCTACAACGCGTAAACACCAATGTGATATTTAAATGATTTTATGATCTTCGATGAATTATGTGTTTTACGTATTTTATGTGCATCTCATGTGGCATCAAGTTTCATTTATTATCACGTAAATGCCTGCATGTGCATTACATGTCATTTCACGGAGCCGTGGTGGAACTGTGGTACTGTATTACCTATTGAGCGTGTAGCCGATATTGGTTGTCGACCCGTAGAGGAGTCATGTGAGTGTGGGCATCTGCTGTGCATCGGCGCCTTTGACGGCGAGCCATTGGCCCGTTGGACATTATGCGGCAGACTGAGGGAGACCTAGACAGGAGCGACTTGGGACATCCCCAAGTAGGCTAGCTAGTGTAGGCCACGCTGTCGTATGCGGGAGGAGGCGACCTGGAGGGTGCGACCTAGGTACCCTTACGGGACCTGATGTAGGCTACCAGCGTGGGCACCGCATTGAGCAGAAGAGGCGACCTGAGAGTGTGACCTGATATGGCTCAGGGAGGCTGCTCAGTGTAGGCCACTGCCATAGTGTTGTGATCGTGTTGTGGTTGTGTTCGTGGTTGTGGTAGTGATTTCGCGTGATGGTGCACAGTATGAAGCCCGGGGCCCGTTGTGAGGTGGTGAGTGTATCCCGGTTGTGACGAGTGATAGTGAGTGACATTGCATTGGTGAGGATTGGGGGTGAGTGAACGTGAGTGAGTCACACGTGCATGCATTATTTCACCTACTGGGCAATAGTTCAGTGTTTACGTGTTGTAGGTAATCGACGATGGAGGCTGGCTATCGGAGCTTCCATGGGCTTTTGAGGGCGGGCTGTACATGGATGACGACCTGTGGGCGAGTGATAGGGTGTTTTGGGCCAGCGGCCCGTTCGTATTAACATTTTGTGTAAACAAATGTTTTTGTAAAATGGTCCTCCGCCGCTTTCGCTACTAAACCCGACGCGATTTGTCGCTAATTAGCGATTAGAAGGTCAGGGTCGTCACATGTGGTATCAGAGCTTAGGATATAGATTCTGTAGACTGTCCATGTACGGCCGCTCAAAAGCGTGGAGGATCAGCATTGCCTGTATGTTTTATGTTTGACGCAGTTATGTGATTTGTGCCTGTCTATGTGACTAATTGTAGATAATAGGAATAAGTATGACTAGTTATAGTGCGCAACGGAAGCGTGGTGGGAATATGACTAAGAATGTCTAGAAGACGTGGAAACATATGGTCGAGTCTAAACATAGAGTAGAGAATTGGATGGTCATAGAAACTAGGTCACCCATTCAAAAGTCTCACCTAAAATTGCGTAATAAAAGTCGGAATAATTCCTACCTTAATAGGACGCATGTAGATCAAGGAATAGATCGTTACCCCTCGGCGAATTTCGGGGACGAAATTCTTTTTAAGGGAGGGAGAATGTAATATCCGTAAATTTTAATACGGGGTTTTCGAGCTAATTTGGAATATATATATTAATATATATATATATATATATATATATATATATATATATATATATATATCACACACACGGGAAATTCTCGAATAGCATTAGCTTATTATAAGATATTTACTTTACTTAACCTAAAAGGAAAAGCTATCAAAAATATTATTTTTATAGAAATTAAGCTCGAAAAAGTGAATTTTATTTTAAGGAGAAACGAAACATAGATAATGTCTGCATACACACACGTATTTATTATAAGAAGATACACACACATTTAATAATTAGCCCATGTACACGTGGTGGCACAGGAAGTATTACTAGATATGACTAACAGGAAATTACTTAGCCTTAAGGTAATATACCATCATTTATATGAACCTATAGATATATAACACGGCATACATAAATCGATCTTGAGTACAGAGCAACAACGAACACACCACGAGCTCGAGAACCAACTAAAGTAGGAAATTATACTTGACAAATAAAGAGGGTTACGGAGGTTTAGGCAGGTAAATATCTTTACATCTACATAAATATATTTAGGTTTTGTAAGTTTACGGTGTCATGGTGGTTTAGTTTACTTGATTAAACTGGTACATGTTTTCGCGGTTTGCATATTTAGTTGAAGTCTATATTTATTTAATAGTGCGATGATAGATACTCAGTTGTGCCTAATAATAATTTCGGTGTTAGAATAGTTGCTGAAGTATTGAATAGAGGTATGTGATTAGTTGTTAAACATCGGACAAGAATAGATTGTGGTACACATGCATGCTTTTAGTGCTTTAGGTTTCGGCAATATAGAGTTTTTGACATTCAAATAATAAGTATTCGGTGAGCTTAATTTTGGCAAAGGATGCTCTCAGTTTATTAGGGTTTTATATGGCTAAATAATTTTAGTATTGAATGTTTTTAATAAGCCTTGAAGTTCTCGACAGTCTCAACAATGTTTCACTGCTTGGAAAGGATTTTGGCATGTGTTTATATGTGAATAACATTGGATATTAAGAGAATTCGGTATTTGTATTAAGTGTTGGAAGTTTTGGGCGAGTGAAGGTTTCGATATATAGGGTTTTCGTAATATTAGGATTTGGGAACTTCGAACTTGCGAAACTTAGTAAATATACTAATAATATTTATTTGCTCAGAGGCTCGATATTTAAGGATTCCACCAGACCCTTTAATCGACGGTATCGGAGGACAGGTAGGTGGAATATCCATCTACAACGCGTAAACACCAATGTGATATTTATATAATTTTATGTGCTTTGATGAATTATGTGTTTTACGTATTTTATGTGCATCTCATGTGGCATCAAGTTTCATGTATTATCACGTAAATGCCTGCATGTGCATTACATGTCATTTCACGGAGCCGTGGTGGAACGGTGGTACTGCATTGTACCTATTGAGCATGTAGCCGATATTGGCTGTCGACCCGTAGAGGAGTCATGTGAGTGTGGGCATCTGCTGTGCATCGGCGCCTGTGACGGTGAGCAATTGGTCCGTTGGACATTATGCGGCAGACTGAGGGCGACCTAGACAGGAGCGACTTGGGACATCCCCAAGTAGGCTAGCTAATGTAGGCCACGCTGTCGTATGCGGGAGGACGCGACCTGGGTACCCTTACGGGACCTGGTGTAGGCTACCAGCGTGGGCACCGCATTGAGCAGAAGAGGCGACCTGAGAGTGTGACCTGATATGGCTCAGGGAGGCTGCTCAGTGTATGCCACTGCCATAGTGTAGTGATCGTGTGTGGTTGTGTTCGTGGTTGTGGTAGTGATTTCGCGTGATGGTGCACAGTATGAAGCCCGGGGGCCGTTGTGAGGTAGTGAGTGTATCCCGGTTGTGACGAGTGATTGTGAGTAGCATTGCATTGGTGAGGATTGGGGGGTGAGTGAACGTGAGTGAGTCACACGTGCATGCGTTATTTCACCTACTGGGCAATAGTTCAGTGTTTACGTGTTGTAGGTAATCGACGATGGAGGCTGGCTATCGGAGCTTCCATGGGCTTTCGAGGGCGGGGCTGTACATGGATGACGACCTGTGGGCGAGTGATAAGGTGTTTTGGGCAGCGGCCCGTTCGTATTAACATTTTGTGTAAACAAATGTTTTTGTAAAATGGGTCCTCCGCGGCTTTCGCTGCTAAACCCGACGCGATTTGTCGCTAATTAGCGATTAGAAGGTGAGGGTCGCTACAGGAAGTCGCGGAGGACCCGATTTATAGGAAACATTTTAAGTAAATAATATACATATATAATCTAAAGTCGGGTTTTACAAAAAGCGTCATATAATTACATCGGGCCGAAGCCCCAAAAATCCAAACCCGACTATCCTACGTCTCTCCAAAGGTCGCGTCCCATGTAATGCACCGCCCTCAAAAGCCCGTAATTTTATTGACTTCACGCGATGCACATTCTCATCGACCCGTCTTTCTTCTTAACGAATAGTACTGGGGTTCCCCATGGCGAGAAACTAGGTTGAATAAAACCCTTCTGTAACAAGTCTTTCAATTGCTCCTTCAATTCATGTAACTCGTTCGGTGCTAACCGATACGGAGATTTAGAGATCGGGGCAGCTCCAGGTACCAGATCAATAACAAATTCGATTTTTCGATCCGGAGGTAATCCCGGAAGATCCTCGGGAAACACGTCGGGATATTCATTTACTACCGGAACCTCCTCAAGCTTCGGTT